>CABHPR010145017.1:0-22883 GCA_902168415.1 Peromyscus melanophrys
AACCTAGATGCCTGTCAACTGAAAAATGGGTTAAGAAAATGTGGTACATATACACAATGGAGTACTACTCAGCAGAGAAAAACAATGACAGCATGAAATTTGCAGGCAAATGGATGGAACTAGAAAATACCATCCTGAGTGAGGTAACCCAGACTCAGAAGGACAAACATAGTATGTACTCACTCATAAGTGGATACTAGATATAAAGCAAAGAAGAATCAGACTGCAACCCACAGAACCAGGGAGGCTACATAGCAGGGGGACCCTAGGAGGACTGTGGCTTATAATAACTTTTGGGTTTACTCAACCGCTGGGCAAGCTTCAGTGAAACATTTCACTATTAGCATAAGAATTTATACTGTATCAAGCTGATAACAGAAAAAAAATAAATAAATAAAATGAAAAAAAATAAAAAGAAACTAAGAAACATAGATGGCTTCTAAGACAACCTCCCCGCCTCCACTCACCCTAAAAAGTAAACAGACTAGACAGGAAGTGGTAGAATTTCTAGTGAGACTCTTAGTCATTCCGGATGCCTTACTTCCTACCTAATCCCTGTGCTGCTTGGTCACGTAATTTCCATGTAGCATGATCACATAATCTATGTGTAGGCCAGGCATAGCTACTTACGCCCATTGTAGGGCCCTGACCTCAATATTGAATAAAGCCGTTGCCTGCTTGCCGACCTTGACCTTGATATCCTCCCTATGCTAATTCCCTGGCGGGTTCCACCCTCCTGAATGCCTAAGGGATGTTCCTTGTCTGTGTATCATGCATATTGGTAGTTAACAGTTTAGATGCAACATTGTAATCAGTAGCGAACTTCTGCCCTCTGGGGCTCTCCCATTGTGCTGTAAGCCTGGATTTAAGGTTTCCTCCTCTTTCAATAAACGTTTTCAGCATTCTGCTGAGGGGAGTGACCCGCTGTCTTTGTTTTTCTATCCACAGCCCCTCCCTCGGACATGGTGAAACGGTGGTGGTGGTAGTGGGCGTTATCGCTACAGTCCATATGTGCTTGTGTGTGGGCGGGGGTGGGGGTTTTGAACCTATAAAAAGACAGTTCCATCTTATCCCTTCTCTCTCTTCCTGCACAATCATTTCTCATAAACTCTTATTATAGTGGGTTTTGTCATACCTGGTGGCTTTTCTTGCATGCTAAACAGCGCTGCCTAATGAATAACACAGAGCCAAAAAATAACTAACAAGAAATCATTGAAGAGAGCTCTTGTTAAAATTGTGTTAGGGATCCTGAAGTTTGGCTCTTAGCTGTTAATGACTTCAAGTGGGGGTGGGGAAGGACTGTTTTCTTTAAGGTACTGGACACAGGGAGTTTGACCATGCTCCCGTGAATATACTGACAATACAAATTGGACTCTATTTCTTTCCTCTTCTTCATTTCTTTGGGCGTGGTCACCAGGGAGTGGGGGAAGTGACTGTGAACACAATGCATTATGCAAATCTCCAAATAATCAATAAAAAACGTTATGTTGGGGGAAAAAAGAAAACAAATCCAAAACTTTCCTTGTCTACAGAGCAACTTCTGTGCTAACCTGGGGAAATAAAGAGTACTGAGAGGATTGGAGATATATTTCAGAAAGCTGGAGCCTAGAATGCCATAGGTTCAATTCCAAATACTAGAGAGAACAAAACAGTGCTTTCCAGAACCTTTAGGACACAGTAAATTAGTGACATTACTGCTTACATTAAAAAGAAAAATCTCGCCTGGGCATGGTGGCACACGCCTTTAATCCCAGCACTCCGGAGGCAGAGCCAGGCAAAACTGTGAGTTCTAGTCCAGCCTGGTCTACAAAGTCAGATCCAGGACAGGCTCCAAAGCTACACAGAGAAGCCCTGTCTCAAAAAAACGGGGTTGGGGGGTAATCTTAAGCCAGGCATGGTGGCACACACCTCTAATCCCAGCACTTGGGAGGCTAAGGCAGGCTAATCTCTGAGTTTGTGGACAGTCTGATCCACAGAGAGTTCCAGGACAGCCAGGGCTACACAAAGAAACTCTGCCTCAAAAATACAAATCACCAAAGAAAGAACAGAAAAGAGATGTTAGGCCAGGTGTGGTAGAGCATGCCTTTAATGCCAGGACTCAACAAACAGACAGAGGGATCTCTGTGAGTTTAAGGTTGAGTTTGGGGCCAGCCTGTTCTACAAGGTGAGTTCCAGGACAGCCAGGGTGTTACACAGAGAAGCCGTGTCTTAGAAATACCACAGGAGCCTGGTCTCACTCAGTCAGTCTTGCTCACCCTGAACAAAGACCTGGGTTTGATCCCCAGAATCTCATAAATGTTGCTTAGTAGTGTGCACATGCCATTTAACTCCAAGGAGGTGGAGGCAGGAGGATCCAAATTTCAAGGTTTTCTTTGAAATTCAGTCTCTCCACTACAGAGCCAAGAGTTCCAAGAAAGACTGCATGAGAAGAGCCAGATCATGCCTCCATTAGAATCAGGATATGATTCAAATACTCAGGATTTACCTGTAAGAACTGAAGAATCAACTGCTTCAAATTCAAAAGCTTCTGAACAGCAGAAAGAACACTGAGGGTTGGGGATTTAGCTCAGTGGTAGAGCATTTGCCTAGCAAGCGCAAGGCCCTGGGTTCGGTCCTCAGCTCCAGGAAAAAAAAAATTAAAAAAAAAAGAAAGAACACTGATAGGAGGGAAGAGAAAACCTAGAGGATGGGAGAAACATCATTGCTAGCCTTTTCTCTGACAAGAGATCAACAACATCCTGAATATACAAAGATCTCAAAAACAAACAGCAACAACAAAAAACAGAACTGAGTATCCAATCATTGAATAAGCAAAAGCATTCACCAGTCAGAAAAAGAAATACAAATTACCAATAAACACATGACAAGTATTTAACATCTCTAGTCATTAGGAAAATACCAATCAAAAGTACAGAGGTAGGTAGCTGCTCACAGTATCACACAGCTTGAATCCCAGCCAATGGAAGCAGAAGCAGGAGGATCTGATTGAGGGTAGCCTGGTCTACAGAAGAAGTTCCTAGACAACTAGGGCTACACAGAGAAACCCTGTCTCAATAAACCCAATTGGTAAATAAATAATATTAAATGTAAATACTATAACTATTAAAAAAGTGCAATAGCTGGGTGGTATATCACACATTTAATCCCAGCATTTGAGAGGCAGAAGAGTCAGGCGGATCCCTGAGTTACTTGCCAGCCTGTTCTACAAATGGAGTTCCAGGACAGTCAGGGCTACCTGGAGAAAGTTTCTTGAAAAACAAAAACAAACAAACAAACAAAAAAAACAAAGAAACCCACAAAATGAATATTGCAAAGATGTCAGGGCACAAAATGGGACTGGAATACCTGTGAATTTCAAGACAGGGTTTCTCTTTGTAGCTTTGCAGCCTGTCCTGGAACTCACTCTGTAGACTAGGCTGGCCTTAAACTCAGAGATTTGCCTGCTTCTACAGGGATTAGGGCATGTACCACCAAGTCGGGCTTCATCTATGAATTTTTACAGAAATCAATTCCACTAAGGCCAATGGTTAAATAAAACAGATGTGGAGATGAATGTATAGAAATGTATATATACACAAAGGAGCTAGCAGGGTGGTGGTGGTGTACAACCACTGTGGAAATCAGTATGGCAGTTTCTCAGAAAATAGGGAATCGGATCTACCTAAAGACCCAGCCATACCACTCTTGGGCATAAACCCAAGGAATGCTCAATCAAACCACAAAGATACATGCTCAACTATGTTCATAGCAGCACTATCTGTAATAGCCAAAACCTGGAAACAACCTAGATGCCCGTGAACTCAAGAATGGATTAAGTAAATATGGTACCACCAGGTGGTGGTGGCAAATGCCTTTAATCCCAGCACTCAAGAGGCAGAGGCAGGTGGATCTCTGTGAGGCCAGCCTGGGCTACAGAGTGAGTTCCAGGACAGGCTCCAAAGCTACACAGAGAAACCCTGTCTTGAAAAACCAAACTAAAAAAAAAAAAGGAGCTTAGTTCAGCCAAAAAGAAGAACAAAATTACATTATTTGCAGGAAAATTTGGAATGGAAATCATTTTAAACAAAAGTAAGCCAGGTTCCAAAAGACAAATATTTCATATTCTCTCTCACGTGCAGAATCTAGATTTTTTTTTTTTTTACAAAGGGATTATAAGAGACTTCCAAGTAAGAGGGTGGGAAGACTTTTGGGACAGAGGATGTATGTAGATGAATGGTGGGTGTGTTTTTCTTAAAGCATGCCTGAAGTTGGGATAAAAAAATGATGGAGAGGATAGGGGAGGAATTGGAAGGAAGGGGAACTGTGGTGGATTTGATTAAAATTGTTACATGCTTGTCTGAGGTTCTCAAACAACAAAAAGAAGAACGGGGCAAAAATGACCTGTGTACATTGTATGCCTCTACGAAATGTCTTAACGAAGCCCTTTACTTTCTACAAATACATACTAATTAAAAAATTTTCTTTTTCTGAGAAAGGGTATCATATAGCTCATGATAGCCTCAGATTCACTATGTAGTCAAGAATAACCCCAAACTCCTCATCCTCGCGATCCATCACCTGTGTTGAGTTGCTGGATTTTATGGGACTGTTCCACCATGCTCAGTTTGTGCATGGGGGTGGGGGTGGGGGTGGAGAACAAGCCAAGGACTTGGAGCATTCCGGGGCAGATCTCTACCAAAGCAACTACAGTGAAGTCTCACCCCCCCTTACCCCTCCTAATTTGATCTTTCCTTGTCATTTCTTCCATTTCATTCAAGGAGTCCCAGGAATACTCCAGTTGGGCCTTGTTATATCCAATATATACACTTAGTAACACAACTCGAAGGAAATAAGGCTTTACTTACCCAGGTCCACTCAGGAATGTCACAGCTGTTGCTCACGATCCTGCTGCACACTGCTAATGAAAATGTGATCCTGCTGCAGGCTGTCACCTAAAGAGCCCCTGACAAAGTGTAGCTTAATTTAAAGGGTCCTAAATGGCCACGCCCACATTTCACGTCATCATCTCTAAGGAACAGGGATTGGGGAGAGAAAAAAAGGAAGAGGCATATACCCAAGGAATGCTCAGTCATGCCATAAAGATATATGCTCAACTATGTTCATAGCAGCACTATTCGTAATAGCCCGAACCTGGAAACAACCTAGATGCCCCTCAACTGAAGAATGGGTTAAGAAAATGTGGTACGTACACACAATGGAGTACTACTCAGCAGAGAAAAACAATGACAGCATGAATTTTGCAGGCAAATGGATGGAACTAGAAAATATCATCCTGAGTGAGGTGACCCAAACCCAGAAGGACAAACATGGTATGTACTCACTCATAAGTGGATACTAGATGTAAAGCAAAGAACAATCAGACTGCAACCCACAGAACCAGGGAGGCTACATAGCAGGGGGGACCCTAGGATGACTGTGGCTTATAATAAGTTTTGGTTTTACTCAATCACTGGGCAACCCTCAATGAAACATTTCACTATTAGGATAAGAATTTGTACTGTATCAAGCTGATAATAGAATAAAATAAAATAAAATAATAATAAAAGAAAACTTAAAAAAATAAGAGAAAATAAGAAACTAAGAAACATAGATGGCTTCTAAGACAACCTCCCCGCCTCCACTCACCCTAAAAAGTAAACAGACTAGACAGGAAGTGGTAGAATTTCTAGTGAGACTCTTAGTCATTCCGGGTGCCTTACTTCCTACCTAATCCCTGTGCTGCTTGGTCACGTAATTTCCATGTAGCATGATCACATAATCTATGTGCAGGCGAGGCATAGCTACTCAAGCCCATTGTAGGGCCCTGACCTCCTCCCATATTGAATAAAGCCGTTGCCTGCTTGCTGACCTTGACCAGATATCCTCCCTATGCTAATTCCCTGCCAGTATCCACCCTCCTGAATGCTTAAGGGAAGTTCCTTGTCTGTGTATCCTGCATAACAGGCGTTAACAGCTTAGATGCAAGATTGTAAAACATCAGTAGCGAACTTCGGCCCTCCGGAGTTCTCCCATTGTGCTGTAAGCCTGAAATTAAGACCTCTTCCCTCCCTCAATAAACAGCATTCGGCATTAAAAAATATATATATATTCTGAAGAGACCATGATAAATGAAGACCACATGAGAATAGGAAGAAGGCAAGTGCTAGAGAGGTCCACAGAAATCCACAAAGATACCTCCACAATAGACTACTGGCAATGGTCGAGAGACAGCCTGAACTGACCTACTCTGGTGATAGGATGGCCAAACACCCTAATTGTGCTAGAAACCCCATCCAATGACTGAGGGAACTGGATACAGTGATCCACAGCCAGGCCCCAGGTGGAACTCCAAGAGTCCAATTGGCGAGAAAGAGGAGGGTTTGTATGAGCAAGAACTGTTGAGACCAAGGTTGGAAAAAGCACAGGGACAAATATCCAAACGAATGGAAACACATGAACTATGAACCAATAGCTGAGGAGCCCCCAACTGGATCAGGCTCTCTGGATAAGTGAGACAGTTGATTAGCTTGATCTGTTTGGGAGGCATCCAGGCAGTGGGACCGGGACCTGCCCTCAGTACATGTGCTGGCTGTTTGGAACCTGGGGCTTATGCAGGGACACTTGGCTCAGCCTGGGAGGAGGGGACTAGACCTGCCTGGACTGAATCTACCAGGTTGAACTCAATCCTCAGGGGAATCTTTGCCCTGGAGGAGATGGGAATAGGGGGTGGGCTGAGGGGAAGGGGGAGGGAACAAGCGAATCCGTGGCTGATATGTAAAATTAAATTAAATTATAAAATAAAAAAAATAACGAAAAAAAAAAGAAATAGAAAACAGAAGAAGCAGGAGAGATGCTCAGTGTTTAAGAGCACTTGCTGCTCTTCCAGAGGACACCAGTGTTGGGGTCCCTGCACCCACTCTGCAGGGTGGGTGGGGGTGCACAATAGTTGGTAACTCCATCTCTCAGGAATCAAATGCCTTTAGAAGGAACAAGACATGTGCTCACAGAGTTGTACAAAATGAAAATAAATCTACATTGGGCGTGGTGGGCTACTCCTTTAATCCCATCACTCCATAGGTAGAGCTCAGAAATAGAACTCAGTGAGTTCCAGGCAAGCCTTGCTCCTAAGAAAGAGAGAAAAACCAGGGGTGGTGGCCCACGCCTTTAATCCCATCACTTGGAAGGCAGAGGCATGCGGATCTCTGTGAGTTCCATGCCACTCTAGTCTACAATGAGAGTTCTAAGATAGCCAAGGCTACACAGATTAAACTCTGTCTCGAAAAAACAAAGGCACACAGAGAGTAAAAGTATTGGCATTCTACAGATCAGGAAATGATGTTTACCAAGTACACATCTGATACAGGGCTAATATCCAAAATAATTAAAGAATCCAGAAAACTGGATATCAAGAAAACAACTAGGATACAGATTTAAACACAAAATTTGCAAAAGCGGAAGCACTTAAATGTTAAATATTCTTAGCCATCAGGGAAATGCAAATCAAAAAAACTCTGAGATTCTTTTTTTTTTTTTTCCTTCGAGACAGGGTTTCTCTGTGTAGCTTTACAACTTTCTGGAGCTCACTTGGTAGCCCAGGCTGGCCTCGAACTCACAGAGATCTGCCTGGCTCTGCCTCCCTAGTGCTGGGATTAAAGGCGTGCACCACCACCGCCTGGCTACTCTGAGATTCTTATACCTTATAACTGTTAGCAAGACTATGATCAATAAAACAAAATAAGACATGTGGTGGTACACACCTTTAATCCCAGCTCTTGGGAGGTAGAGACAGGTAGGTAGATCTCTGAGTTCAAGGCCAGCCTGGTCTACAAAGTGGGTTCAAGGACAGCCAAGGCTACACAGAGAAACCCTGTCTTAAAAACAAAAAAACAAGTAGGGCGTGGTGGCCCAGGCCTTTAATCCCAGCACTCTGGGAGGTAGAGGCAGGTGGATCTCTGTGAATTCGAGGCCAGCCTGGGTCCACAAAGCAAGTTCCAGGACAACTAGAGCTGTTACACAGAAAAACCCTGTCTTGAAAAACCAAAAAAATAAATAAATAATTGAAAAAAACCCAAAACAAAAAATAACATGAGATAGCTCATAGGGGAGAGGATGTGAGGGAACACTCCATTATTGCTCATGTGAGGGCAAACTTGTACAGCCTCTATGGAAATCAGTACGGTGGTTCTTCAGGAAAGTTGAAATTCATGGACCTCAAGATCAGCTGTACCACTCTTGGGCATACACCCAAAGGACACTTCATCCTACCACAGAGACACTTGCTCAAACATACACATCACTGCTGTATTCATAACAACCAGAAAATGGAAAGGACCTGGATGTTCCTCAACAGAAGAATGAAAGCAGTTGTACATAAAATGTTTTTACAAAAAAGGATAAATACTATAGTATTTACATGAAATATTCAAGTATTACATGAAATATATAGAATATACAAATTCATAGAGATAGAAAGATTTGAGGTTATCTCACGATAGAGAAGAAAGGAACATAGAGCAACGATTTCCTAAGTACATAATCTCTGTTTTGTATGATGGAAAAACCCCACAAATGGACAGTAGTATTAGCACATAATATCATGAATGTAATCAATAAATTAATGCAATTAATGAATATCATAAATATAATTATTGAATGAATACTGCGAATGTAATCAATGAATACCACAAATGTAATTAATATCATGAGTGTAATTAATGAATAACATGAGTGTAATTAAAAAAATAAATAAATTTTTTTAAAAAGCCAGTAAAAAAAACTATATCTTAAAAAAAAGAAAGAAAATGTGGTACTTTTGGGGTACGATGGTACACACCTTTAATCCCAGTACTCAGGAGGCAGAGGAAGGTGGATCTATGAGTTCCAGCACAAGTTGGTCTACAGAGCTAGTTCCAGGACAGCCAGGGCTACACAGAAAACTCCTTATCAAAAAACAATAAAATGAAAGAAAATGTGGTATATTTACAAAATAAAGTATTATTCAATTGTTAAAAACAGAATGAAAACATCGAGCAGTGGTTGTGCTTGCTTTTAATCTCAGCTCTTGGGAGGCAGAATCAGGTGAATCTGTGAGTTAAAGACCAGCTTGGTATATAAAATGAGTTATAGGACAGCCAGGACTACACAGATAAACCATGTTTGGAAAAACAAACAAACAATATTGTGAAATTTGCAGGCAAATGGATGAAAATACAAAAAATCATTCGGAGGAATTTAAACCAGAGCCAGAAAGGCAAATATTGAATATATTTAATAATATGTGGGTTGGGGATTTAGCTCAGTGGTAGAGCGCTTGCCTAGCAAGTGCAAGGCCCTGGGTTCGATCCTCAGCTGGGGAGGGGGGGAATAATATGGGGATATTGGCTCTTAAGTCAATGATAACCAAGCTACAATCCATAGAATCACAGTGGGTAGGTACAGAGTAAGGGCCTGAGAGAACAGATAGATATCCTTAGCAGAGGGAAAAAAAAAAAGATAGAGATAGGGGGGGGGGGGGGGGGGGATGGGACGGGACTGAGAGGATGGAGTGTGTGTGTGTAAGGGGGAAAGAGTTGTGAGGAAAACAAGGGGAGAGACAGGTAAAATTAAGGAACATTTGAGGACTAGTATGAAAATTAATACCGTAGAAATTTCCTAAAATATACGCATATATGAAGGCAATCTAGATGAATTTGCCAACTAAAGAGGGAGACAGAGCCCCAACTGACCATTTCTTGTCACCCAATGAAGTTTCCAGTACTGGGATTGGTTTACATCTAATTGATTTGTGGTCTAAAGGGGTCCCATGGGAATCCCCAAACAACCAGGCTGTTACCAAGACCATAGCTCGCTCTTGACAAACTGGCAGAAGCCCACATTGCTGAAGACAACACCTACACAGCTCAATGAACATGGAGGAATCAAGCTGGTGCCTACACAGAGCCTTCACCCCATCATTCCAGAAGCTTTGGTACAAGAAGGCACTCTGGCTGGTATCAAAAGAGAAGCATAAACCCAGCCTAGCCACAGACCCTTTGACCTACAGTCTGTCCTGTTTGCAAAATATGAACAATGGTGGCACAGAGCTTGTGGGAGTAGCCAACCAACAACTGATTTGACTTAAGTCCCAATTTATGAGATGGAAACTATACCCAACACGGCTTGAGTGACCAAGAACCAGAGATACATAGCACAGGGATCTAGGGTAAAACCAAATATTACTGTTATAAAAAAAATTAAGAAGCCAGGTGGTGGTGGCGCACGCCTTTAATCCCAGCACTCGGGAGGCAGAGGCAGGCGGATCTTTGTGAGTTCGAGGCCAGCCTGGTCTACAAAGGAAGTTCCAGTAAAGGCGCAAAGCTACACAGAGAATCCCCGTCTGGAAAACAACAACAACAAAAAAAAAATTAAGAAAAGGAAAGAAGGGCTAGAGAGATGACTCAGTGGTTAAGAGCCCTCGCTACTCTTCCATAGGACCTCGGTTCAATTCCCAGCACCTGCAGCTCACAACTGTCTGTAACTGCAGTTGCAGGGGATCCGTCACCCTCACACAGACATACATGGAAGCAAAACACTAATGCACATAAAATAAAAATAAGTTATTTAAAAAAAGAAAAGAAAAATGTACTGATAAAATGACTCCTAATGACATTCTGCTATACTCATGCATCAGTGCCTTGCTCAGGCAGATATTACACAGAGAATGAGAGGCCTTGGAACACTCTGCCCTAAATGTGATGTCTCCAACCAATTTGTCTCCTCAGAGATCTGGGAACCTTTGGAAGAGGAGCAGGAAAAAGTGTAAGACCCAAAGGGGATGGAGGACACCAAGAAAACAAGGCCTTCTAAATCAACATGCACAGTGCCTGCACGGGACTCCATCAGGTCTTCTGTGTACACATTATGGAAGCCAGTTTGCTGTTTTAATGAAATTCCAGAGTGAAAGACTGGTTCTCAGAAGTTGCCATGCTTACCACTAAGCAATAAATCACACACATTGTTACCTGCAAATGTATAGAGAGGTTAGGGACGTGAATAACACAAATGAACACTTTACAAGGAGTTTTGGGGCTTCAACATTATTTTCTTACAGTTCTGGGGATTCAATGGAGGATCTTGAGCATGCTAGGAAGCACTTTGTTAGTAATCTCCATAAATAAACATGTTTACTTACTGGGAAGGGTTTGTTTGAATTTTTTTGAGACATGGTACTCTATTATTCATGTTGGAAGGAAGAAGGATTTTTTAGCTGGGTGGTAATGGGGTAGGTGTAGTGGTTAGTTGTTATGAGAAGGGACTTCACAATCTGCATTTAACTTTGAAAGATGACAATTCCTTACTCATTGACACATTGTCCTCCTTAGATGTTGAAAGGTTGAAATTATTCCTGGATTCTTTTCATCCATCTGTATCCCAACAACCCAAGGAACCCAAGAGTAATTAGCATGTTCTTGAAAGTAATGATCCATTTTGCAAGAAGTATCAGGAGTCAGTTTGTGGATCCTTGAATACTACACAAGAAAGTGGTACTTCACTCCCCATGAAGATGCCACTTTTGTAGTCACACTCCAGCAGCAGTCATGTTGAAAAAGAGAGAGTAGGAAAACAGAGCAGAAAGAGGAAGAGATAATCAACATCCAGTATAGAAATAAATGATGACATTGTCAAAGAAATCATCCTGAACAAGAAAAGAAATCCCAGACCTATAACTCCAGGAATAAAAGAAGCAAAGGAAAGAAACCAATGGCTTTAAGAGATCAGGAGAATCAGAACATTTGGAAACTTGAACCTTCATTCACTACCAACTCCTGCAAGAAGACTAACCTAGATGACACTGTTCTTCCAACCCTAACAGGTTCTAATGAAAGAAGTAGATCAAAGGTTAGCCAGGAGACCCCCAACACATAATGATAGACCCCAGACCCAGGGTACTACCTTCTCGGATGGGCGTGCCAAGAACCCAGACTCCAGTCCAGTTGATGCAACAGCAAGAGGTTTATTGTTGCGGTTGTACAGTCGGGCTACTCTGCTCCAAAGAGCAAGAGTCACGCCTACTGCAATCACATGGGTACTTTTTAAAGGAGAAACCCACAAAAGCCATAAGCTTACAATTCCCATACAATTTCATTTTGATTGATTTATGTCTAGAGGCTAATTTCATAAGATCATGGCCTGATCACAGGGTGGGTACAGTCACGTCCTCATGCACATTTTTCCCCGAAACCTCAAGGGGAGTATCAGGGCAGGAGTGGAGTTCTCACAAAGGTCACAGTGGTCCTTCTGGAACACTTGTGATTATCCCAGTCACAGTTGAGCACATCTCTTAACAGAAATCTCTTTACATTGTTACATTGTTACAGGGGTGGTTGAATAATGGCTGAGTCAGGTTGCCCTTGGAACTAGTTTTCTTTTTTAGTTCCTCATTCTCCTGGGGCTTGGGGGGTGTAAGCCTGAAGAATTAGGGTCTTTCAATAAGATGTCAAGCCTCCTCTTGACACTTATGCGAAGTAACTGAAATGTGAAGGCTTCCCCTATATGGAAAATACCCGTTGCATGAATTCCATTTTACAATCTGTCTTTGGGATTCCAACCTTGGCAAAGGATTTGCTCACACAAGGTACCCCATAGGAGAAAATTTCCTATGATGATCTTTTTTTTTTTTTTCAGAGACAGGGTTTCTCTGTATAGCTTTGCGCCTTTCCTGGAACTCGCTTTGTAGACCAGGCTAGCCTCGAACTCACAGAGATCCGCCTGCCTCTGCCTCCCGAGTGCTGGCATTAAAGGCGTGGGCAACCACTGCCCGGCTTCCTATGATGACCTTATCAAGCCCTTAAGTCAACTCCTTGTCTTGAAAGACATCCAGGACGTAGAGGTCAAGGGGGTGATACTCATAAATGTGAAGAAATCCATTTTCACAGCTGCGGACACATTCTTAGGTGATGAACAGAACGATGTCCATAAATATTTATATCAGTATTTAGACCAGTTGAAACTGAACATGGAAAAACTAAATGCCATGTAGATTACTGAGAGGGACAATGAAGTTGTGAAAACATCTCCATCAACAATGCTGGGACTGCCACCACCATAGGTTTGTTTGTCCCATCAGTGCTAATTTTGAATTAGAACTGCATAGATCTATTGTTTTTGAGGCCTGTGGTGAAGTTACTCCCAAAGCTGGAGTAATTACCTCTCTGTTGACCTGCACCAAGAGACAAGAGAAGAGCCTCTATCAATTCAAAAGTCTCTTGATCTTTTCTTTACACCAGAAAAAATTGAGCATAATTGTGAGAAGTGCAAGAACAAGAATTCTATTCTCAAATACACTTTGAGGAGGCTCCCCAGACTCCTTATCGTTCATCTGAAATACTATCACTTAACTGCTAACTGGTTGTTGGTGAAGAGTTAGGAGTCAGTTGAGATTTCTAGGTATCTAAATGTATCTTCCCACTATAATAAAAATAGGAGCCGGGCGGTGGTGGCGCACGCCTTTAATGCCAGCACTCGGGAGGCAGAGGCAGGCGGATCTCTATGAGTTCAAGGCCAGCCTGGGCTACCAAGTGAGTTCCAGGAAAGGCGCAAAGCTACACAGAGAAACCCTGTCTCGAAAAACCAAAAAAAAAAAAAAAATAGGAAGCCACCATTTATCTTGACCAAGAAGGCCACCCATGAGGACTATGATGTCCCAAAATGTCCCTGAAATGATGATGCCTGATATCCACAGCCAGTCAATCCCACCTAGTTAGGTGACTTTAAATCCATTGATTTCACAGTTCTACAGGTTGAATCCAATGAGAACATTGAAGTACAAAACTTCCAGAGAATGTGTGATGATGTTGATGAGGAACAGCAACAGAGAGGCATTTTAAGTGGTTCTAAGTCTGAACTAGTGAAAACAGAAAAGATGATGCTCAGTGAAAAATTGCCAGCACCTAACCCAGTGATGTGTGAGACTATCAGCTTCCAAGACGCAGGTTTTACAGAGATGAGTCTATGACAGGTACCTGAGAATCCAGAATTTTAGAACTATGAGAAAATTAATGTATATGGAAAGTTAGATAATTACACTATCACTGAGCTGTCCAATTATTTTTGTGTTCTTTTTATTTTTTTATTTTTTTAAAAGATTTATTTATTCATTTAATGTCTATGCATGTACAACCTTATGTCAGAGAGGGCATCAGATCCCACTATAGGTGGCTGTGAGCTACCATGTGAGTGCTGGGAATTGAACTCAGGACCTCTGGAAGAGCAGCCAGTGCTCTTAACCACTAAACCATCTCTCCAGCCCCTATTTTTGTGTTCTTAAAGAAAAAAAGTTTCTGGAAGGATCTCACCACGAAATGACCAAACAGTTCCTGCATAATCATGGAAATAGAATCCATAAGGAATTATTTTCTCAGGCATCACCTCAAAGTGTTGGGGTTACTCAGGACACAGAGAAGGATCTGAGTAAGATTTCAGAATTGAGAGGTCAGAAAGCTGATGAAAATTCCCTTGGTACATCAGGGAATCCTGAAAATAACAATGTTCCAGGAAGCAAAAACACAGTAGATGCTGTTGATGAGTCAAAAAATTTGGCATTGAAAGATGATCCTCAGAATTACAGACTTGTTAGTGTTGTCAGCCATTTTGGGAGCTCCCAAGATTCAGGTCATTATGTAAGTGATGTGTATGACTTTCAAAAGCAAGCATGGCTCCTATCCAGTGATGTCCAAGTGTTTGAGATCCCAGTGATGTCCAAGTGTTTGAGATCAGGAGAATCGGCCTCACACTGGGTATATATATATATTTTAACATTTGAAATGAGATTTTTGAGTGGCTGTTAAAAAAGGCATCAGAGTGCTAGTTACTTAGCACATCTAAAAAGCAAAAGAAGAATGTGGATCTTTTTTCACAATTGCTTAATGGCTTTACATACTTCATAGAAGAATCCTAAATTCTGTCCATAACGAAGACTTACAGCTCAATTAAAACTTAGCAAACAAAAACCAAACAACAACATATTAGGACAGAATCCCAAACATTTAGAAGCAGGCTATGCACTGTTCTCTCCTTCAAGGCTATAGTGATACTCTTCAAGGTCTAGTGTTCCTTTGTTTTTGTTTGAGACAGTGTTTCTCTGTGTAGCTCTGGTTTTCTGGAAGTCACTCTGTAGAGCAGGCGGGTCTCAAACTCAGAGATCCACCTTCCTCTGCCTCCCAAATGCTGGGATCAAAGGTGTGTGATATGACCCTCCACCAATTTTTTAAAAATTTATTTATTGGGTTGGAGAGATGGCTCAGAGGTTAAGAGCACTGGCTGTTCTTCCAGAGGTCCTGAGTTCAATTCCCAGCAACCACATGGTGGCTCACAACCATCCGTAATGAGATCTGATGCCCTCTTCTGGACTACAAGCATGCACGTAGGCAGAACACTGTATACGTAATAAATAAATGAATCTTTAAAAAGGAAAAAAAGAAGCCGGGCGTTGGTGGTGCACGCCTTTAATGCCAGCACTCGGGAGGCAGAGGCAGGCAGATCTCTGTGAGTTCGAGGCCAGCCTGGGCTACCAAGTGAGCTCCAGGAAAGGCGCAAAGCTACACAGAGAAACCCTGTCTCAAAAAACCAAATAAATAAAGAAAAGAAAAAGAAAAAAAGAAAAAGAAAATTTATTTCTTGCCAGGCGGTGGTGGTGCACTCCTTTAACCCCAGCACTCGGGAGACAGAGGCAGGTGGATCTCTGTGAGTTTAAGGCCAGCCTGGTCTACAGAGCTAGTCCAGGATAGGCTCCAAAGCTATACAGAGAAACCCTGTCTCGAAAAACCAAAAAAAAAAAAAAACAAAAAAAAAACTAACACAACACAGAAAAGAAGTGATTATACGTCCAAATGTTAGGGTCTAACTTCATTACAGGTTCAGAAACTATACTGATGGACCTAAAAGTTTGAGAAACAGTGTGTGTGGAATGTCTTATTTTGTTAGTGTGTATATGAACTGCTCATGTCATCTAGAAGATTTGCATGATATTGTTTTTCCTAAATTCATATATACTGTTCTTTTGTCTATTTATTAAAACCGTTGTTTTCTATATGTGGTTGTGACTCATTGCTGATGAAATTATCTAGATAGCCAACAACTGGTTGTGTGCTTCCTTCTCAGAATTGCAGGGCATAGCATCAGGGTTACATGGGAAATGAAATAGATAGAATGGTAAATTTTGCAAATTCAACAGCTCTCTAAGGGCTCAGTGGATGAAAACCCCTGCCACCCAGCCTGATGACACCAGTCCTGCAAGCTGCCCTCTGACCTCTGGAGGAGCTGGCACATGTGCGTATATATGCATGAATAAAATCTAATAAGTTTTGAATCTCACTATGTAGCTCTATCTGGCTTGGAACTCTGTTTAGATCATGTGTTCTATAACACAAATGTGCCCTGGCTTTGCCACCTGAGTGCTGGTATTTAAATGTCTGGACCACAATTCCTAGCATAATACCATTTTTAAAGAACTCTTCTGTACATTTTCAGGAATCATGGTCGGCATTTCATTGCCTAGTGGTAAAGAGGGCACCTTCTGGGAATCCATCTTTCCAACACTCTGGAATCCCATTAAAGACAATACACTGGCTTCCATAATGTGTACACAGAGGACCTGATGCAGCCCCGTGCAGGCACTGTGCATGTTGCTTCAGTCTCTGTGAGTTCATATGAGCTTTGATCATGTTGAGTTAGAAGGCCTTGTTTTCAATCTCATGGAAACTGAATAATGCCCACATGAAACACCAATGGGTCAAGGAAGAAATAAAGAAAGAAATTAAAGATTTCCTAAAATTCAATGAAAATGAAAGTACAACATACCAAAACTTATGGGACACTATGAAAGCAGTGTTAAGAGGAAAATTCATAGCTCTAAATGCACACATAAAGAAGGTGGAGAAATCTCATACCAATGACTTAACAGTACAACTGAAATCTCTAGAACAAAAAGAAACAAACTCACCCAGGAGAAATAGACACCAGGAAATAATCAAATTGAGGGCTGAAATTAATGAAATAGAAACCAAGAGAACAATACAAAGAATCAATGAAACAAAGAGTTGGTCCTTTGAAAAAAATCAACAAGATAGACAAGCCCCTAACCAAATTAACCAAAAGGCAAAGAGGGAGCACCCAAATTAACAAAATTAGAAATGAAAAGGGAGACATAACAACAGACGAGGAAATCCAGAGAATCATCAGGTAATACTTCAAAAATCTGTACTCCACAAAATTGGAAAATCTGGAAGAAATGGATAATTTTCTGGATAGATACCACATACCAAAGTTAAATCAAGACTAGATAAACTATTTAAATAGACTAATAACCCTTAGAAATAGAAACAGTCATTAAAAGTCTCCCAACCAAAAGAAGCCCAGGACCAGATGGTTTCAGTGAAGAATTCTACCAGATTTTCAAAGAACTAATTTCAATACTCTTCAAATTGTTCCACACAATAGAAAAAGAAGGAACATTACCAAACTCTTTTTATGAGGCTACAGTTACCTGATAGCCAAACCACACAAAGATGCAACAAAGAAAGAGAATTACAGACCAATCTCCCTCATGAACACTGATGCAAAAATACTCAATAAAATATTGGCAAACAGAATCCAAGAACGCATCAAACAATTATCCACCATGACCAAGTAGGTTTCATCCCAGGGATGCAAGGATGGTTCAACACACGAAAATCTGTCAATGTAATACACCATATAAACAAACTGAAAGAAAAAAAACCACATGATCATCTCATGAGATGCTGAAAAAGCCTTTGACAAAATCCAACACCCCTTCATGATAAAGGTCTTGGAGAGGTCAGGAATACAAGGAACATACCTAAACATAACAAAGGCAATTTACAGTCAGCCAATAGCCAACACCAAATTAAATGGAGAGAAACTCAAAGTGATTCCACTAAAATCAGGAACAAGACAAGGGTGTCCACTCTCCCCATATTTATTCAATATAGTACTTGAAGTTCTAGCTAGAGCAATAAGACAACGAAAGGAGATCAAGGGGATACAAATTGGAAAGGAAGAAGTCAAACTTTCACTATTTGCAGATGATATGATAGTATACATAAGTGACCCCAAAAATTCTAACAGGGAACTGCTACAGCTGATAAACTCCTTAACTCAAAAAAAAAATCAGCAGCCTTCCTATACACAAATGAAAAAAAGGATGAGAAAAAAATCAGAGAAATATCACCCTCTACAATAGCCAGGAATAATATAAAATACCTTGGGATAACACTAACTAAACAAGTGAAGAACCTGTTTGATAAGACCTTTAAGTCTCTAAAGAAAGAAATTGAAGAAGATATTAGAAAAGGGAAAGATCTTCCATGCTCATGGATAGATAGGATTAAAGTACCAAAAAATGGCAATCTTACCAAAAGCAATCTACAGAGTCAATGTCATCCCCATCAAAATGCCAACACAATTCTTCACAGACATGGAAAGAACAATACTCAACTTCATATGGAAAAACAAAAGATCCAGGATAGCTAAAAGAACCCTGTATAATAAAGTAACCTCTAGAGGCATCACCATCCCTGACCTCAAGCTCTACTATAGTAATAAACAGCTATAGTAATAAGTAGCTTGGTACTGGCATAAAAACCAAAATGCAGACCAATGGAATCGAATTGAAGAATCTGACATTAATCCATGCACATATGAACCTGATTTTTGACAAAGAAACCAAAACTATACAATGGAAAAAAGAAAGCATCTTCAACAAATGGTGCTGGCATAACTGGATGTCAACATGTAAAAGATTACAAATACATCCACTATCTGTCACCATGCACAAAACTCAAGTCCAAGTGGATCAAAAACCTCAATATAAATCCAGTTACACTGAACTTGATAGAAGACAAAGTAGGAAGTACTCTTGAGCCCACTGGCACACGAGACCACTTCCTAAATATAACACCAGCAGCACAGACACTGATAACAACAATTAATAAATGGGACCTCTTGAAACTGAGAAGCTTTTGTAGAGCAAAGAACAAGGTCAATAAGACAAAAAGACAGCCTACAGAATGGGGAAAGACCTTCACCAACCCCACATCTGACAGAGGACTGATCTCCAAAGTATATAAAGAACCCAATAAACTAGACATCAAAGTATTGAACTAGCTGGGTGGTGGTGGTACACTCCTTTAATCCCAGCACTCGGGAGGCAGAGCCAGGCAGATCTCTGTGAGTTCAAGGACAGCCTGGTCTACAGAGTGAGTTCCAGGAAAGGCACAAAGCTACACAGAGAAACCCTGTCTCGAAAAACAAAAAACAAAACAAAAAAACTGAACAATCCAATTAAAAAATGGACTAAAGAGCTAAATAGAGAATTCTCAAAAGAAGAATCTCAAATGGCTGAAAGACATTTATAGAAATGCTCAACATCCTTAATCATCAGAGAAATGCAAATCAAAACGACTCTGAGATACCACCTTACACCTGTCAGAATGGCTATGATCAAAAACACTAATGACAGTCTATGTTGGAGAGGATGCGGAGCAAAGGGAACACTCCTCCACTGTTGGTGGGAGTGCAAACTTGTACAACTACTGTGGAAATCAGTATGGCGGTTTCTCAGAAAATTGGGAATCAATCTACCTCAAGATCCAGACATACCATTCTTGGGCATATACCCAAGGAATGCTCAATCATACCACAAAGATACATGCTCAACTATGTTCATAGCAGCACTATTTGTAATAGCCAGAACCTGGAAACAACCTAGATGCCCCTCAACTGAAGAATGGGTTAAGAAAATGTGGTACATATACACAATGGAGTACTACTCAGCAGAGAAAAACAATGACAGCATGAAATTTGCAGGCAAATGGATGGAACTAGAAAATATCATCCTGAATGAAGTAACTCAAACCCAGAAGGACAAACATGATATGTACTCACTCATAAGTGGATACTAGATATAAAGCAAAGAACAATCAGACTGTAACCCACAGAACCAGGGAGGCTATATAGAAGGGGAGACCCTAGGATGACTGTGGCTTATAATAAGTTTTGGTCTTACTCAATTACTGGGCAACCCTCAATGAAACATTTCACTATTAGGATAAGAATTTATACTGAATCAAGCTGATAATAGAAAAATAAATAAATAAATAGATAAATAAATAGATAAATAGATGAATAAATAAATAAATAAATAAATAAATAAATAAATAAATAAATAAATAAATAAAAATGGGGGAGACTGGAGAGATGGCTCAGAGGTTAAGAGCACTGAATGCTCTTCCAGAGGTCCTGAGTTCAATTCCCTGCAACCACATGGTGGCTCACAACCATCCGTAATGAGATCTGGTGCCCTCTTCTGGCCTGCAGGCAAACATGCTGTATGCATAATAAATAAATAAATCTTTAAAGAAAAAAAATAAAATAAAAATGGGGGGAAAAGAATAAAATCACACACACACACACACACACACACACACACACACACACACACACACACAAAAAAAAAGCAGAAAAGCTGTAAATTGTGGCATGCACCTGTAGGCCCAGCCCTGAGGAGGTAGAATCAGGAAGATTGCCACAAGGTCAAGCTTGACCTTGTCTCAGACAACAGCAACAAAACTCATACCAAAAGAAAGACACAAACAACAACCAAAATAAACAGAACAGAGTGATAGTGCTCTCTTCAAATGAAATGTCGAGGCTCTAACCCCACAACATGGCTATGTTTGGAGGTAGGACTTTAGGAAGTAGTTTGGATTAAATAATTCATAAGTATGAGCCCCCAATCCACTACAGGCCTTCCAGAAGGGAAGTCAGGGCCTGGAGTACAGCTCAGAGGTACAATGTGTGCTTAGCATGTTCAGAATTAAGTCGTTGAAACAAACAAAAAGGAATCCGTTCCCTCTTACTCTCCCCAACCCTCAACATCCCTTATGTTTGAAAAGAGCTCTCACCAGGAACTGAACTCTCCACACCTTAACTTCTAATAGGCTTAACCAGAACTTCTAGAATTATGAGAAATAAATAAAATGTTTTGGGGCAAAATATATATATATTATATATATATATTTTTTTTCTTTCTGGGTCTGGGTTACCTCCCTGGGTATGACTTTTTTCTAGTTCTGTCCATTTGCCCTCAATTTCCCAATGTCTTTTGTTTATTTGTGTGTTTGTTTTCAAGACAGGGTTTGTTTGTGTAGCCTTGGCTTTTATAGATCCACTTGCTTCTCCCTTCCAAGGACTGAGATCAAAAGCAAGCATCGCTGGGTGGTGGTGCACGCCTTTAATCCCAGCCCTGGGGGTGGGGAGACAGGCAGAGGCAGGCAGATCTCTGTGAGTTCGAGGCCAGCCTAGTCTACAGAGCGAGTTCCAGGAAAGGCTCCAAAAGCTACACAGAGAAACCCTGTCTCAAAAAAAAAAAAAAAAATAAAAAAAAAAAGAAAGAAAGAAAGAAAAAGAAAGCACCACTACTGCCCAGGTGATGTTCTGATTTTAACAACTGAATATGACTCCGTTATGTAAAAGTACTGCATTTTTTTTCTTCCTTTCTTTCTTTTCTGAAAAAGGGTTTTTTGTCGGATGTCCCAAAACTGGCTCTGTAGACCAAGCTGTCTTTGAACTCAGAGATACACCTTCCTCTGCCTCCTGAGTACAGGAATGAAAGGCATGTGCCACCACCCACAGCAGTACATTTTCTTTATCCATTCTTCTGTTGAGGAACATCCAGGTCCTTTCCATTTTCTGGTTGTTATGAATACAGCAGTGATGTGTATGTTTGAGCAAGTGTCTCTGTGGTAGGATGAAGTGTCCTTTGGGTGTATGCCCAAGAGTGGTACAGCTAATCTTTTTTTTTTTTTTTGGTTTTTTTGGTTTTTCGAGACAGGGTTTCTCTGTGTAGCTTTGCGCCTTTCCTGGAACTCACTCTGTAGACCAGGCTGGCCTCGAACTCACAGAGATCCACCTGGCTCTGCCTCCCGAGTGCTGGACTTAAAGGCATGCGCCACCACCGCCGGTGGTACAGCTGATCTTGAGGTCTATCAATTTCACTTTTCCTGAAAAACCACTGCACTGATTTCCATAGAGGCTGTATAAGTTTACCCTCCCTCCAGCAAAAATGGAGTGTTCCCTCACATCCTCTCCAGCATGAGCTATCTCGTGTTCTTTTTTCTTTCTTTCTTTTTTTCCGAGACAAGGTTTCTCTGTGTAGCTTTGTGCCTTTCCTGGAACTCACTCTGTAGGCCAGGCTGACCTTGAACTCAAGGAGATCTGCCTGCCTCTGCCTCCCGAGTGCTGGGATTAAAGGGGTGGGCCACCACGGCCGGGCTATCTCACATTCCTAATCTTAGTCTTGCTGACTGGTACAAGATGGAATCTCAGTGTTGTTTTGATTTGCATTTCCCTGATAGGTAAGAATATTTAACATTTCTTTAAGTATTTCTCAGCCATTTGAATTTCCTCTTTTGCAAATTTACAATTTAGATCTGTACCTCAGATTTTAATTGTGTTTTCTTGATATCCAGTTTTTTTGGGTTGTTTATTTATTTTGGGTACTAGCCCTGTATCAGAGGTGTACTTAGTAAACATCTTTTCCTATTCTATAGGATGAAGATTCTCTCTCTCTTTGTTTTTTTTGTTTTTGTTTTTGTTTTTTTTGAGACAGGATTTATCTGTGTAGCCTTGGTTGTCCTGGACCTCTCATTGTAGACTGGACTGGCATAAAACTCACAGAGATCCAGCCGGGCAGTGGTGGCGCACGCCTTTAATCCCAGCACTCCGGAGGCAGAGGCAGGTGGGTCTCTGTGAGTTCGAGACCAGCCTGGTCTACAGCGCGAGATCCAGGAAAGGCGCAAAACCACACAGAGAAACCCTGTCTTGAAAAACAAAACAAAATAAAAAAA
>CABHPR010145018.1:0-29027 GCA_902168415.1 Peromyscus melanophrys
GGTCTAATTTTTTGTAGCTCTATTTTATATCCTAAATAATTAATAGAATCTCCTCTTTGTATCTTTTCAGGAGCAATTTGTAATCCCCAGCAAGGCAAAATTTTCTTTACTTCTTCAAACATTCTTTCTAAAGTATCTGCATTTGAGTCAGCTAGTAAAATATCATCCATATAATGATAAATTATAGATTTGGGAAACTTTTTACGTATCACTTCTAATGGCTGTTGTACAAAATATTGGCACAGAGTTGGGCTATTCAACATTCCCTGTGGTAGGACCCTCCATTGAAATCTTTTAACCGGTTGAGAATTATTATAAGTAGGCACTGTGAAAGCAAATCTTTCTCTGTCTTTTTCTTGTAAGGGTATTGAAAAGAAACAGTCTTTTAAATCAATAACTATGAGAGGCCATCCTTTTGGTAACAGAGTAGGCAAAGGAATTCCAGATTGTAGAGAGCCCATTGGCTGAATTACTTTGTTAATCGCTCTAAGGTCTGTTACCATTCTCCATTTACCAGATTTCTTTTTAATAACAAATACAGGAGAATTCCAAGGGCTGGTTGATTCTTCAATATGCTGAGCCTTTAACTGCTCTTCTACCAGCTCTTCTAAAGCCTGGAGTTTCTCTGTTGTTAAAGGCCATTGCTGAACCCATACAGGCTTGTCTGTTAACCATTTTAAAGGTAGAGCTGTTGGTGTCTTCGGGAGATCATCAGTTGTTGTGCCCTGTTCTTGTATAATATGGATGGCTGGTGACCACTCAGAATAATGCCTTCTAATATTTCTCTCAGAAACATGTGCTAGTGTATTATTTGTTTCTGAAACTGGAGGGATGTTAATCTGAGTATTCCATTGTTGCAACAGGTCTCGACCCCACAGGTTCATAGCTATGTTAGCCACATATGGCTTTAATTTACCTCTCTGTCCTTCTGGACCTATACATTCGAGCCATCTTGCACTCTGTTTTACTCGAGATAATGTCCCAATTCCTAACAGTTGAACATTTACCTCCTGAAGAGGCCAAGTTGGATGCCAAAATTCTGGTGCAATTATGGTAACGTCCGCACCTGTGTCTACCAAACCAGACAACAAAACACCATTAATTTTTATCGTTAATTTTGGTCTTTGTTCATTAATAGAAGTTTGCCAAAAAATTTTCTTTATGTTTTTTCTTGAATATTTTATTCTCTCTGTTTCATCATCCTGACCAGCATGATTTATTTCGATAGGCATTTGGTCATTTACTCGCTCTGAGCAGGGGTTTCCTCTACGACTGCAGGAAAGGCTTGAACTGGATTTGCTGTGGGGGCCTCCAAGAGGCCCCTCTGGGAGTTTCCCGAAGCCTGAGGCAAAGGATTACCTTGTTTGTCCCTTGTTGATCTACATTCATTGGTCCAGTGTTTTCCCTTACCACACCTTCTGCATACTCCAGAAGGAAGGGGCATTCTGTTACCATTGTTCCTTGAAGAAACATTGTTCCTAGGAATGACCTCTTTACAGTCCCTTTTCAAACGTCCTTGCTTTCCACATCCAAAACATCTAACATTCCTCAAACCTTTTGAAATTGCTTCTCCTACCCACATATCATCATGCTCATGAGCCTCCACATTAACTGTGTCTCTAATCCAATCTTCCAAGGGTGCAGATCTTGCCTTTAATGGCCTGATTATTCTTTTGCATGCTGCATTCGCGTTTTCAAAGGCCAAAGATTCAATTATTATCCGACTAGCTTCTGAATCGGGGACCATTCTCTTTACTGCTGAAGCCAGTCTTTGTAAAAAATCTGTGAAAGATTCTTTTGGGCCTTGTGTAACTTTTGTAAATGACTCAGCTTTTTTTCCTGGTTCCTCAACTCTGTCCCATGCATTCAAAGCTGCCGTTCAACATAGAATTAAGGTTTGGACATCATATAGACATTGTGTGTGTACTGAAGCATATTGGCCTTCTCCAATAAGCTGATCCTGGCAGACTTGTATTCCTTTATCCCTCCATTGTTTTTCTATGTTTTTAGCTTCATCCTTGAAGTAAATGTGCCACTGAATTCTCTGGCTTGGCTCCAAAACAGCCTGTGTCAGTTCCCGCCAGTCCTGTGGTGTAATCCTATTATATGTCGACCAAGAGTTTAACATTTGCTTTACATATGGGGAATGCATGCCATAAGATACTATTGCCTCCTTAAACCTTCGTAAATCCAACATGTCAATTGGAGTCCAAATATTTTGGTAGACATTTGACCAGGCGACTGCTGTACGGTTACCGGATAAATTAAGGGTGACTGTGTGAAAACAGGCTTTCTCTCTGTAGCCTTATGATCCACAACTTCACTCTTAATTTCTTCTGTCTGAGTTTTTTCAGGTTTAACAAGTTTTTCTAAAACTGTCACCCTGGCACTTAAATTGACTATCTTTTTAAATAGTAAAATGAGTATAAACATAGTAACAAACTGCATAATCCGATCAATAGTAATCATCCCATACAGTTGTTCCATTGTCAGACTGTCTAAAATTGCAAACAAAACCCAATTTTCTTCCAATGCACACAGAAAACCCATTTTTTTTAAAATGTGGAAAAAATTTCTCTTTTAAATAGTTTCCTTTAAAATATCTGATATGTTAATTGACTTACCAAATCCGCGCAGAACAGTAGAAATCCGAGGGAATTTCAAAACAGCCACCTAGTGTCCAAGGTGAATCGAGAGAGAGAGAGAGAGAGAGAGAGAGAGAGAGAGAGAGAGAGAGAGAGAGAGAGAGAAAGAGAGAAGCCCTGGCTAAAAGCTTAAATCCAGACACGTGTCCCCGCTTGAGCGGAGTCAGGCCTGGGCTAGACTTCCTTAAACTCCAACCACGTGCGTTGACTTTACAGACAGGGACCCTGTTGGCAGAGCAGACCTGAGTTGTTTGTAGCACCAGCTTTAAAGCTAACCGGCTTTTAAGCTAACCGCTTGGGGTCTGAGGCCAAACCGACTCGGCCCGGCTAGAGAGCCGGCCTTCTGGAGCCGACCACCAAGGCGGAAAACCAGACCAGCCGCGGACCCGCAGCCAAGCCGAGTCAAGCGGTTTCTTATGGATTCTTGTCACGTTGGGCGCCAAATGTAGATGTAACCAACTGCCTTATTAAATAAGAGACACAGAGCCAATGTAAAGATGAAAGCCAAAGAGATCAGAGCTAAGAGTCTTACCCGCTTTCCGCCAGCTAGCCTCTCCCACCAAGAGACCTCTCCGAAAAAGGACTACTTCCTGTGCGTTTGACTTTAAATAAGAGTTCTGTTCCACCTTCTCATTGGTTGTAAACCCAACTACGTGACTGCCTCGTCACTGCCTCTCTGTACAGACCTCCAAGTCTTCTATGGTTGGTATTGAGATTAAGGGCGTGTGTCTCCAATGCTGGCTGTATCCTTGAACACACAGAGATCTTCCTAGTTTTGCCTGCCGAGTGCTAGGATTAAAGGCGTGCACCACCACCGCCCTGGCTTTCGCTATGGCTTGCTGATAGCTCTGACCCCTAGGCAACTTTATTTATTAACATACAAATAAAATCACATTTCAGTACAAATAGAATACCACTATATCAGTGCATTAGTTACTTTGTTGCTGTGATAAAACACCATGACCAAAAGCAACTTAGGGGGAAAAAATAGTTTATCTTGGCTGACAGTGCCAGATGGGGAGCCCATCACATCAGAGATGTGGGAGCAGGCAGTCAAAGCTGGAAGCTAGGAGAAGATGTCTTCAGCCACAAAGCAGAAAGTGAACTGGAAATGGTGAGGCTACAGACGCTCCAAGTCTGCTCTAGTGACATACTTCCTCCAGCAAGGCTCCACCTCCTAGGGGGCCATAACCTCCCCAAATGGTTCCACTAACTGGGGACCACGCATTCAAATACTTGAGTGTTTGTGATACATGTCCTAATTCAAGCCACCGTCATGTTATGCAGCTCTGGTACTAGTTATGTGGCCCAGGGTGGCCTCAAACTCATGGCAATCTGCTGTGTGCTGACATTACAGGAGTGTGCCACGACACGCCACTTACATAAAGTTCCTAGACTCACTCACTGACAGTCACCAATCCCCATTCATCCCCTATAGCCGGAAAACAGCACATTTGGACATCTCAGAGGCCTCATGCTTTTCTGCCCTTGCTGTCTTCCGGGCTCTCTACCAGCCTCCAGCTGTTGCACGTTAAGCAGGCTCCTCTAGCCCACCTGTCAATCATCAAGCTATGGAGAGCGGGGCGGGAGTTTCTCCTTGAGCCTGACTCACTGCTCCCAGCGTGTGCTTTTGCTACTGCGTGACTATGAATGGTTTTCAATCTAGAAGATTGTGTCCTTCCAAACTGACAATATCTGGAGATATTGTGGATGTGGCAATTGAGGCAAGAGTGAGGTACTGATAGCATCTCACAGTGTGGGCCAGGAATGCTGCTAGGGATTCTGGGATGCGAAGAACGACCTTCCACCCACCGCAAGGGGTTATCCTACCCCAGAGACACTGTCCCGGGGAGGAATCCTGCCCTCCGTCTCTTTTGACGTCTTTATGCCTGCCTGGATATATCATTGCATTAGAGATCGTATCTGTTTTTACTGGAGTTTCTGAGCTGGGGATGTTTGGAGCTACTGACGGATGGATGTGATTGGTTCTAGATAAAGGGCTGAGTTCTGTTCTCTTCTGAAAGGTGCTAAAAATACAACATTGGGTTCACACTTGTAGGCACAGAGATAGTTTCTGGTAGTGAGATGGAAATGAGGGGTGGATTAAATTCCATCCAAACTGAGAAGGTACCAGTGACGGAGACTACTGCTCTGACAAGGGTGCAAATGGGGTGGATGCGCACTGGAATTGAGAATGTCTCTACCTCTCATGTGCCCGAGTCTCTGTGAGAGACACAGCAGCAGATGGGTCACTCTCCCACAGCGATGAGAAAGGAGACAATCTAGCCTGAGTCTAGTGACAGAAATGGGAAAATGGTGTTGCTTTAGGAACACTGTAATGACTTTGCAGCGCTCGGGGAAACATTCAGAGGGCTGGAGATGACTCTCAGTGGTTAAAAACATTGACTGCTTTTCCAGAGGACCCAAGTTTGACTCCCAGTACCCACACGGCAGATCACAACTGTCTATGACTCCAGTCCCAAGGGATCCGCTCCTCTACCAGTACTGCACACACTAGGGGTGTGGACATATGTTTCAGGCAAAACATCCATATGCATAAAATAAAATAGAAAAAGAGGAAAGTTTAAGGGCCAGAGAGATAGATCAGCAGGTGAAGTGCTTGCTTCTCAGCTGGATGACTTGTTCAATCCTCTGACCCACACGGTGGAAGGATAGACCCACCCCACAGGACTTCTGACCCCCACATGCACATCACAGCATGTTCATGACCTGGCACCTGTGTGCCCCTCCCCCCCGCGCACATTTTACATTTAAATAAATACATGTAAAAAGATTAAAGACCATGTTAAGATAGTGTGTCTGTATTTGGAAAATTTAATTGGCCACATTAAGTTTTGTGTTATAGTTGTTCAAAGTTTTGTGAATATTTGGGGAAAACCAGACTAAGGATTAAATAGGTCTAAAGTTGCATACAAATAAAAGTCTGAATTTCTGCATATACACAACACATTCTCCATAAAGCTGAATATTTAACAAAATGCCATGTGGCATTGGTCCTTGAATTAAGGCTCTGATTATAAGGTCATAATAAAAGAGAAAATCCATGGAGAAAAAAATGCATTGGTTGGAGAGGAGCAAGTTAGCTCTTCACTGAAGTCATCATCCCCCACTCCCTCCTCACGCAGTGTGCACCTGTCATCCTAGCCCCTGGCAGCCTGAAGAGAATCACAAATGGAGACTGGGCAGAGCTAAACAGTTTTTGTCACTCAAAACAAACAACAACAACAAAGAGATCTCATGTTGGGGCTGGAGAGATGGTTCAGGGGTTAGGAGCACTGGCTGTTCCTCCAGAGGACCGAAGACGTAGTTCAATTCCCAGCAATTATGTGGCAGCTCACAACCATCTGTAACTCTAGTTCCAGGGCATCCAGTGTTCCTGTCTGACCTCTATAGGCACCAGACATGCACACAGTTCACAGACATGCAGGCAAAATACTCATGCACATAAAGCAAAATAAAAACAAGAGTCTATGTTTAAGAATTAGACTTCCTGGGTTCAAGTCCATGGCTCCACCATTTAATTACAGTATCCTTTATGTAAAGTATTGAATTACTCAACTAATGGCTTGTTTTATTCATTTATAAATGAATATAACAACCCTACAGGGTTGTTATAAAGACTGAATGAGGTAAACCCTTTAAAGGCTTCCCATGATGGCGAAAGTTTTCATTATCGCTGGTTTGATTTTGCTTGAAGGTCTAGGTAGGGGGTCAAGCCCAGGGCCTTGAACATGCCAAGCAGGTACCCTCCCACTGAGCTATATAACTCCAGCAACAGTTCCATTCTTATATTATCCTGACACTGAGGCATCCCTCCCTACCCAATAGGACAGACAGGATTGTTGCTCCTTTAGATATGTTATAGGCCCAGTCCTGAGCATCAGGAGACAAACTAGCCCCAAAATTCCAGAACTTGCCTTTGACTTCAGCAAACTGCAAAGGAAAGATAAAGCCAGTATTGGTAAAATGTTCTGTGCCACGAACTCATTTCACAAATACAAAAATCAACAGGATTGACAAGAAACCCTAATGTACTCTATTGAGTTCTGTTTAATAAACATTCTTAGTTATTTGTTTTTCATTGTTGGTTATGTGTATGTGTGGGTATGTACACATGAATGTAGACGCCTAAAGAGACCAGAGGCATCTACATTCCATCTGAGGCTGGAATTAGAGATAAGTGTGAGCCACTGTGGGTGCCAAGAACCAAACTCGAGTTCTCAGAAAAAGCAGTGTTCTCTTAACAGCTGAGCCATCTCCCCAGCCATGATGCTCTAGTCTAAAACAGAGAAACTTCTTTTAGGAAACCAAGCAAGCAGAACTTGGTTAACTTAATAGAGTTGAGAATCCCTCGTCCATCCCAGTTTGAAATTTTCTGAGTTCCACTGTTATGCTTTGCCTTGTGCACAGTTTTCTGAAATATTATAAAGTTTGCCTCCAGGTTACACACATAAGGAGTATATAAAACATAAGTGAATTTTGTGCCTAAGCTTAAGTCTCATCTCTGAGAGGTCTTATTATGTGCATGCAAGTACTCTAAAAATCCAAGTATATAAATACTTTTTAAAATCCGTAACCTGAATCATTTTTTTTCTGTATTATTGTAACCCCTGACTTTAATTTGGAAACAATTTTTGTTACATATGCCCATGACTTACATGCAGGTCAGTTGCATGACAGGGTTTGGAAGTTACCAGTTCAGGAAATTACCTGAAGCTTTATTAAATGCTGATAAAACACCTACTAACAAGTCTGCATCTAAGCACACCACCTTAAAGAGGATCTTTCCAACTTTTGACACTACTTTCCCACACCTAAGCCAATTTGTGACATTTGGGCTGCAGTGTCTGATGGCCACAGGCGGTCCGCAAACAGGTCCCTTCTGAACACAATAATGATTTTCAGAAGCAAAACTGGTCTGAATGGGAACCAAATAAGTTGATTTGCTCCTAAAGCAAAGCAAGCAAGAGAAAAGTGGGAATGGGAAATGCTCCTTCCTCCAACCTAACTCCCCCCTTATTTACTTACTTATTTATTTCACTATCACTGTTGTTTTACTTGTGTTTAGACTGGGTCTTGCTACACAGCCAGTGCTAACCTGGACAGCTCGTGGTCTTCTTGCCTCAGCTTCCCCAATACTAGGATCACAAGCCTATGCTACCAAACCCATTTTCTCCCATCTTTTAAGTATGCAAGTATGCACCTGGGGTGTTTCTGAGCTAGGTCACGTGCATTGTTAAATGCAGCGCTGGTAAGGATGAGCTATATATAGTGACTCCCTGCGAGCCCTGAGCAGGGAAGTATAATACAAGCAGAGAGAAACATCTGGTAGACCAGGCTATTTAGATCTTGCTAGGCACAGAGGTAGGGCCTTCGGAGATGTTTTTGGTGTTGTTTGTTTTGTTTTGTTTTTGCTCTGCATTTGCTTTTGCACTGTTTTGGCAAAGTGAGAGGTTCCATGGTCTAAGAATACTTGCTACATCCTGAACTGGATCAAAACTTTTGATTTTTCTACAAATGCAATTTCTACCTACACTTACTTTTAAGTGTTTTAAGATAAGGAACAGAAAGTCAGTTGAAGAAGGAGGTAGGGCCAGGGGCCAAGGAATCCTAGTCAGTCTCTAGCTGGTGGTAGACAGGACAATTAGTAGTCCTTCAGCAATTGGTATAGTAAGAGTCCTAACCAAAATAATAATGCAAGGAAAATAATGACAAACATAAGAACTGGAAAGAACAAAGCAATCAGCATTGATGCCACAAAATCTTTTTTTAAGATTTATTTTTAAATTAGGTATAAGTGTGGTTGTCTGAATGTGGGTTTGTGCATATGAATGTAGTATCCACAGAGGCCAGAAGAAGATGTTGAATTGCCTGGAGCTGGAGTTATAGATGGCTATGAGCCTCTCAATGCTGGGAACTGAACTCACTACTGAAGAGCAGCAAGCACTCTTAACCTCTAAGCTGTCTCTCCAGGCCCCAGGGAATTTTATCAGAGTAGAGTAGGCATCTAGCCCATTCAGTGCAAGGTCAGCACATAAACATACCAGCAGTCCCCAACACAGCAACCATCTACTAGAAAACAACCAAAGTGCAATACCCTGATCAACAGTAATAAAACTAAAATGTAGAGGAACTAACTAAGGTAGACTTTTATTAAGGATGCTCTTGAACTCTATGAAGGACTGAAAAATGAAGACAGAACCGCATACAAGGGTGAACAACACAAGAGCATAAAGCGGCTTCTCCCTAGACATAGACACTCATCAGTTATAGAAAATACCTATAATTTCTTTATGATACTAATGGACTATGAGAGACTGACAGATATTCTCAAGTTTAGATGAAGGGGAAAACACCTTGGAATAACTTACGCCATTTTGGAAACCAATAAGAAAGATATATGACTAATGGTTGTCTACACTGCAACCCTTTCGTGTTTCTCATTTGCAGAGCTCCAGTTTTGTTCCGAGTCAGCCCAGTGACTTAATTACCCTACTTATCAGGTACATCCTAATTGATCTTAGGCAAGCGTCATGGCCCAATGACCTTTGCCAGTTTGGGGTTAGATGTGACATGTGATGTTGACATGGGAGGGAAGGCTTGCCAAAGGCTTTATAGAAAGGTCCCTTCACTCTTGAAAAGACAACCCTTCTCCTGATGAAGTGGTCTGGTCTATCCTGATCTGTTTTATGCTATGGCTTAGAACCATTTTTAGCCTGGAAGAGAAGCCAGCAAGCCAATGATAGCTGAATAGGAAAGTGGGCATTGTGGGGAGCTGTGGAGCCTAGTCTCAGATCAGCATGTGTCCAATGGGTTTTCTAGGGGCAAGGCACCCATGGAAATGGATTCTCACTTGGCAAGGACCAGTAGACCACGGGACAGCACAGGAATTTGCAAAATTCTTGCAGCTTTTGGGTTCTCTTCTCTCTCATTTGCTGTTGATTCTTTGGATGGTTTTTAGTTTTGTTTTATCAGTCGTCCCACATGCAACAGTTTTAAATTTCCCTGGAAATTCTGTGCTTTCTCAAATAGTTTCCCCTAAGATTCAGCAGGGGCCTAACGCTTCTCAAGTTCCTTATCTGGAATTACTAACTACAACTCCAAATCCTGACTCATTAGAGACAGTTAGGTACATTTGAGAAAACAACACTCAGAACATTAACCATGTCTCACAGGTCTGGAAAGGAGAGTAAGACATGCATACACAGAACAGGGAAAAGCCTCAGGACTACATAGTGCCAGCTGTTGAGAGTAAGTTCTCTGGACACTAGTCAGATAGCATCAATGGTAGGATCTAGTATGATCCAGCGGGAAAATGCAATGTAAAACATGAGATGGATAGATCCATCTTTATCATGCCCAGGAGCTTATATTGGTGGAAGAAGTACGGTATAGTGGGATGGGAAAGAACGCCTTATCAAAGTCTCCTTTTACAGAGAGACTGAGACATGGGACCCTCTTGCAGAAAAGTATAGTTGGTTTTTTTTTTACTCTTTGCTCTTTGGGGACCCACCACTCAGCTCCCAAATAAATACACAGAGACTTATTCTTACTTATGAATGCCTGGCCTTAGCTTGGCTTGTTTCTAACCAGCTTTTCTTAAATTATCCCATCTACTTTTTGCATCTGAGCCTTTACTTTTATTTACTCTATATATCTTTCTTTACTTCTTACTCTGTGGCTGGCTGTGTAGCTGGGTGGCTGGCCCCTGTCACCCTCCTCTCCTTCTCCTTTTCTCGCTCCTCCCTGTAGCTGGAAGTTGTCCTGTGTCCCATCCAGTCCTGTAGTCACTTGCCCAAATGGCTAGCTTTGCCAAAATGAAAGCAAACTCCATATGGAGTTTCTTTGATGCCCATCATCCTTTTATGAAGTAAATTGGTGCTGCTAGGAGCAGACATGTCTCACTGTCATGAAAAGCCCCATGTTAACAAAACATTTTAAGTACCATATTTTGTAGTTGCAAGTTTTTCTGTGTCCTGGCCAGCCGGCAGTTAGGGCAAGTCTCTCCCACTCATATCCCCCAAGTAAACACACAGAGGCTTATATTAATTATAACTGCTTGGCCATTTGCTCAAGCTTATTCCTGACTAGCTCTTACAATTAAATTAACCCATAATTCTTATCTATGTTTAGCCACATGGCTTGGTACATTTTCTCAGTTCTGCCTTGTCATCTTGCTTCCTCTGTGTCTGGCTGGTGACTCCTGACTCAGCCTTCTTCTTCCCAGAATTCTCCTCGTCTGCTTACCCCACCTACACTTCCTGCCTGGCTACTGGCCAATCCGTGTTTTATTTATCAACCAATCAGAGCAACACATATTCACAGCATACAGAAAGACATCCCACAGCAATATTCTGTAGGTCTTTGAAGTGTTTGAAGATCATCTGTCTAAAATATACCTGTTTAACCTTGAAAATATAATTAATGTAACTACAAGTTTGATTATGATAGATTAACTACTAACCTCATTTGTTAATTATACATTAACAAAATTTTTTTAAATGAGCTGCATAAGCACAATACCTCAAACAAGTGTAGAAACATATATATGGTGTGTCTTAGTTAGGGTTACTATTGCTATAAAGAGATACCATGACCATGGCAACTCTTATAAAGTAAACATTTAATTGTGGTGGCTGGCTTACAGTTCAGAGATTCAGTCCATCATGGCAGGGAGCATACTGGCATGCAGATAGGAATGGTGCTGGAGAAATAGCCAAGTGTCCTACATCTTGGCAAGCAACAGGAAGTTGACTGACACACTGAGCAGTATTTTGAACATAGTAAACCTCAAAGCCCACCTCCACAGTGACACACTTCCTCCAACAAGGTCACACTCCATCAAAGCCACACATCCTAATAGTGCCATTCCCTATGATATCATGGGATTATGAGATTTTGGGGGGCCAATTACATTCAAACTACCACACAGTGTAATGAAAATAACTTTAAATTTGTATTAATATACCAAAATCCATGCCAATGCAAAATATCTGAGATTAATAATTGTCTTTTTAACCTATATTCCTATATTCCGCTAAATGATAACAAACATTCAAATAACCAAAAACCATCCATACCCCAACTCTTGGGAATGTGACTGTCATTTTTTCCAGACTGTTTCCTGTTGTCTGTGGGTGAAGACCCTTTAGGGGTCCCTGAGAAAACTGAGATAATGGCTGAGTCTTTGGAAGACAAGCCGTAACCTTTGTTGATATATATCACCTGTCAAAATTCAGGAGGTCTTCCCCCATCAAACCTGACCCATATCAACCCTGAAGGAATTGACAGACTCTTGTTTCCTGTGGAAATAAAAGCAAAATCTCTTCTCCAAAGCAATGAATTTTTTTAGATCCATTTTAAAGTTAAGGCATTGTTAAAATATCAAGGGTGGGTTATTTCATCAGTCCCTATTTCAATCTCATGTCTCTTAGCAGCTGTCATTTGCTTATTGGCAATCAAAAAAGTCAAGGTCAATATACAGCAATATACAGGATTCACACTCCCTGTGTATTTCTCATCTCTACATGGCATATTCTTTTATATTTCTTTACTTTTCTCTTTAAAGACTTTTTATTATTTTTAAACTATTTATTCCTTTCTATGACTGTCTATACCCATTTTCTTTTCTTAAGCCTATGCACAATGTTAAACACACTGAAACCTGTAATGCAGAAAGTCCACAGATAACTGATAACAGAACTATTTATTAAAGAATTGTATTGAGGAGAACAACTCACTAACACAGGATAAGGCAAATCCATCGCAGAGTCCTGGAAGGCTGAGAACTGCTCCCATGCTACTTCACACTGCCTGAGTCAGTCTCCACCATCCAAAAAAGAGGGGTGGGGGCCTGGGTGCATGCTTCTCAGGTCTTAAGCTAGCTAAGAGGCCACACACTAGGAGCTGGTACCCCCAAGGTCATAAGTGGAACCAGTACCCACTACATCTCCCCTTTTTGTCTAAATAAGAAAGTTCTAAACCTAATATAACACTATATACAATAAGAAATGATTATCAAGTACTGTACAGGAGAAGGGAAAGGTAATAACATAAACGAAAATGGAAATACAACCAACAAGAACATCAAACAAGAAACAAACACATGATAAGTGTCCAGAAATGTCCAGACCATAGGTAAATGGCAAATTACAGAGATTACTCCAATAGCTGTCCTATCCTGTAGAATCTAGCTCTATTACCTAATATGTTCTTACCTAAGATACAACAGGATTGTAACTGCAACTATCTAGTCTTCGACCCCATCAAAGACCTGAGAAGGAAAATAATATTACCTGAGTAAACAGGAAGTACAAGTAAGCAACTTCCAAAAATTTGCGAGAATTGATAGAAACAGCTAGCAGCCTGGACAGTCACCCAGTGTTTCTCAGCACTGTTGGGGCATCCATTTTTGGCTACAGGACTAGAATATCTGAGAGACCCTTTTCAGAAGCAGGATATTTTGAAAGACCATCTTACCCTGTCTTGGAAAGGTTCAGCAGTCACTTATCCTTTGTCCTGCTCGTCTGGATTGGATAGCGTGCTTACTGCCAACAGTTGAGGCAAGGGCACTTCTTTGCCCAACTGGCCATTTTTTGCCAAGAAGAAGACAAACTACTATATGGAGTGTCTTCAATGCCCAACATTCTCTCAGTGGTAGATCAGTGCTGCCAGGAGCAATTGTGTCTCATGTCAACAGAATGCTAAGTTATTAAAACATTTAAATGCCATATTCTCTAGCTCTAAGAAGTGTTTGAAGATTACATGTCCATCTGACATATATTTCTGTATATCTAGAAAACCTAACTAACCTGACTATAAATATGACAAGCATGGGTGACTATTAACCTGTAAATCTTATCAACCTAAATAACTTAAAGACTAAGGCATCATATTAAGAGTAATCAACCTGTAAATAGATGTACAGTATAAGGACAATGACTTCGAATTTGTGACAATATACAAGATATCTTAATCAGAGGTAGAAATGTATAGTGCAATACAACAACAATATCCTTAATATGTATCAATATACAAAATATCCTAAACAGAGGCAGAACATACATACAGTATGACAAATATAATTTTACATTTGTATCAATATACAAAATATTTCAAACAGGAGTAGGAACATATGTACAATATGGCAAATATAGTTTTGTATTTGTATCAATATATAAATTATCTTAAGAAGGAATAGAAAAATAATTTTACATTTGTATCAATATACAAGAATCCATACCAATGCAAATTATCTAAGGCTGGTAGTTACTGATTTAGTCTACAAGTAGATACAATAATCTTCCTTATTATCCTAGTCTATCTATTCTCCTTTTTTCTTTTCCAAAAGAGAATCCCAAGTTTAAACTTTGTTATTCCACCCCTAACCCTATTACAACTTATAGCCAACCCTTAACAGATGACAATTATCCATAACCCTGAGAAAACGAAACCTTTTGAGAGAAAGTGCATCATTTTCTTGAAATTGCTTCCTACTGACTAGGGGGCTACAGTATCTCTGTGGGATCCTTTAAGAAAGCTAAAACAATGGTTAAGTCTCATAAGGACTACCTGTAACGCTTGTAGCCAGTCTCAGAGTAATGGGTAAGATTTATCTGAAGTTCTGGCTAGAAGTGTAATATGATGGACCAGCTCATCTGGGAAATGTCCTGAGGAGTTTGTCATCCAAAGCCAATCATTGAGTGGTGTTTATTGGCTCAATGGCATCATTATGGACCAGGTAGAGTCATTGTTGTGGGGCCCTATCTTCCTTCTGGAGACTTTGGAGATCACTATTGGAAAGATTCATTTTTTACCGTGGAAAACTTAAACATTATTAATATCAAAAAAGAAAGTGTAAATTTTAAGATGGCATGATATGTAAGGAATCAAGAATAAGCATGGAGAGAAATGGGATCTTGACAACAATAGTTCCCTAGATTATTGGCTTTCTTCTGTCCCACACCAGTTGGCTCTTCTGATATGATACAGAATCTCTTAATTTTTTCTTTTAGCAACATGTTTTGGTTTAGAGAAAGAGCCACATTCCAACTCTAAAGCCAGCTTGATTTATAATTGAGTCAGGACCACAACTTTTCTAGAAGTAAAGAGATATTGATATCAGGCAGTGAGATATTACCCTGTAGAGTATATTGGTACTAATAGGTCCAATATTCTATGCTTGTACATTTTTTCTATATAGCCTGCCCTTCTGCTTTATACATCTAGATTTCCAAGACCTTTTGACTTCTTGAAGATGGTTATTTCTATTATCCTGTTAAGACAAAAAACAGAACCCTGCCCTGACCCTTTTTCAGTGAGTTTTCCTTACCACTTGGAGAATTGTCACATTGGTGGTCAAGCTGTCACTTCTCCTTACCAAAAGGTTTCTCCTCTTCAAATCGAATTTTTACTCATTTTGTTGGTATCCACAGCTTTTCTTCTCCCATGGAAATAAAAGTAAAACCCCTTCCCCAACATAGCACATATCCTGGTTTCCATTCTGAGGTCAATATATCTTTGAAGTAAACTGGTAGATTTAGCTCAGGAGTTTTTTCTGTTATCTAATGTCTCTCTGCAACTGTTGTTCCTTTCTCATGAGCATTGAGAAAATTCAAGGTTAATAAAGCATTACACAATCTATTTCTGGGATCATTATTACCCATTTCTGTTTATTTAGCATATCCTTTATAGTTCAATTAGATCTTTCTGTAACTGCTCAGCCTGTGGGATTATGTGGTATACTTATAATATGCTTTATATTGTAATAAGCAAAAAAACTTGTTTCATTTTACTAGAGACATATACTGGAGCATTGTCAGTCTTAATTTGTACAGGTATTCCCATGATGGCCATAACTTCTAATAGGTGTGTAATTACAGAATCAGCCTTTTCAGAACTCAAAACAGTTGCCCATTGAAATCCTGAATAGGTATCAATAGTATGGTGTACATATTTTAAAATTCCAAATTCTGCAAAGTGAAACACATCCATCTACCAAGTTTCATTTCTTTGTATACCTTTAGGATTACTTCCTGCAGGTAATGGAGTTCAGTTATATAAGGAAGAAGTAGGACATTTTTTTTTACAATTTCCTTAGCTTGTTGTCAAGTGATGGAAAAGTCCTTCTTCAAACCTTTGCTATTTACATGGTGTTTCTTACGAAATTCTGAGGCCTCCAGCACATTTCATATTAATAACTGATCAAGCGGCCATTACCTTGTGCTAGAGGACCTGGCAGACCTATATGGGATCTGAAGTTAATTCTGTTTTATCAGGAATAAATTCAGGAATTTCTATATGTAAACAACTGTTTCTGCATATTGAGAGTCATTAACTATGTTGAGAGGTTCTGTAAAGTCCATTAGTATCATAAGAATAGCATACAATTCTGACTTTTGTACAGAATTGTAAGGGCTTTGAACCACTTTACTTAAATCTCCTGATTTATATCCTGCCTTTCCTGATTTATTTGCATCAGTACAGAATGTGGGGATTCCAGAGATTGGTGTCTGACGTACAATGTGAGGAAGGATCCAACTGGTTCTTTTCATGAATTCTATTCTCTTGCTTTTGGGATAACAGTTGTTAATCTCTCCCAAAAAATTACCGCAAGCTCGTTGCCAGTATCCATTATCTTTCCATGAAGAAGAAATTGCCTCATTAGTTAAAAGTACTACAACTTCTGTTGGGCCCATTCCTGCCAATTGGAGAACTCGTAATTTTCCATTTAAAATCAAATCAGCTAGCTAAGAGGCCACACCTCAGGGGATGGTACCCCAAGGTCATAGGTGGAACAAATACCCACTACAAACCTGTTTGGAGGTTTTGTCTGTCTGGGTCTGTCTTTACTGTGTATCTCTAATCTTTTTTGACCATGTGAGCAAACTTTAAACTGCTAAGCGGTGGGACCTCTGCCTCAGCTTTAGCAGCTGGCTCTGACCTACTTCTGGGTCGTGAAAGCCAAGTCTAAAGCTTGAGGACTGGTCAGATGGCCCCTGTCAGAGGTACACATTTGACCAGGCACTGTCTTCAGCCCCAGCTGTGGCAAGCTGGAGCCCGGCACCGCGGCAGGCATTTTTTACTTAGTTTTTTGTTTCTATTTAGCAGGAAAAAGGTTGTTGAAGTGCTCTGCTGTAAGGCAGTTTCTTAAAGGGGTAGTATCCAGGTTTTTTTGTTTTTTGTCTTTGGGGTTTTGTTTTGTTTTCTTTTCTTTTCAGCTTTCTTGGGTCCTAGGGATATTCGAGCCTCACACTGGAACACCAAAACGTTTGTTTGTTTGTTTGTTTGTTTGTTTGTTTGTTTGTTTGTTTTACTCTTTGCTCTTTGGGGGTCCACCACCCAGCTCCCAAATAAATACACAGAGACTTATTCTTACTTATGAATGCCTGGCCTTAGCTTAGCTTGTTTCTAGCCAGCTTTTCTTAAATTATCGCATCTACCTTTTGCCTCTGGGCTTTTACCTTCCTTTATTCTATATCTCTTTCTTTCCTTCTTACTCTATATCTGGCTGTGTGGCTGTGTGGCTGTGTGGCTGTGTGGCTGTGTGGCTGGCCCCTGTCATCCTCCTTCTCCTTTTCTTGTTCCTCCTCTTCTCTCTTCTATTTATTTTCTCTGCCTGGCAGCCCCGCCTATTTCTCTCTCCTGCCTTGCTATTGACCATTCAGTTCTTTATTAGTCCAATCAGGTGGTCTAGGCAGGCAAAGTAACACAGCTTCACAGAGTTGAACAAATGCAACATAAAAGAATACAACACATCTTTGCATCATTAAACAAATGTTTCACAGCATAAATAAATATAACACATCTCAACTAATATTCCACAACAGAAAAGGGAACTGCATAAAAGCATATCTTGCAGACATGAAATAATTGTCTGGGTTTGAATATTGTTGTTCTTAAAGCATTGTGCCCGCATCTGTTACTTTTTAACTTTGTAACCACAGTAGCTGCTGGCTGACTTGAGTGCTGCCAGAGCGGGATGTGTCTGGCTGATGTTTAGTTCAGCCTGAAAAATGCTGAACTCTGTATCTAGAATAAGGTTATACAGGGGGCGGGAAAGTGTATTTGGGAAGCATAAAGGGAAACAATGGGGGCTTTCATAATGATCATGATGTATTTCTTGAAAGTCAAAAATAGGAGCCAAAAGTAAAACTGGTCATGTAAGCCTGGAAGAAAAAACTCGGTTAAAGTATAAACAAAGACGGCTCCAGCTATTTGGGGCCACTTGAGTTCAACCCACCTGATGGTCAGAATTTTTCCTTGTGCCAATACCCCTTCCCCATCTCAGGACCTGAACCCAGGGCCAAGGCTGGACCCAGCCAGGGAACAGACCAGATTTCTTCACTTTTGAATAAAACTGCTTTCCCGTATTCTCACTCTAGGATTCCCTGTTCACAGAATAAGAAATGTTTATATAATGCTGCTGGTTGTGTTTAAAAAGAGAGAGAATGAGATCTTAAATATTATGATAGGGAAAGCTGGTGAAACACATTCTAGAAAAAAATCTAAAATAGCCTACTTTTTGTAAAAATAAAAATAAACGTCTATGATTTATACATATAAAATTGTCCAAGGGAAGAGAAGAACATGTGTGCATGCGTGTGGTGTGTGTGTGTGTAGAGATCAGAGGACGACTTAGAGGAGTAGTTCTCCCCTTCCACAGTGTGGGTCCTGGGGATCCAGCTCGGGCCGCCAGACTTGGTGGCCAGTGTCTCTATCACCTCACTGGCCCTAACGTGCAGTGGATGTTTTTTTTTATCATGAACATGTATTACTTCTTCAAAATTAAGTGAAAAGGAAGGGAATGGTGGTTTTTCAGGCCAGAGGAGTGAGAAAGGGGAAATCAGTTTACTGGGTAAAGTCGTGAATGGAAAGCGAGGATAAAAAGGAAGCATCAGTGGCTGCGGCAGTCGGCGTCCAGGGTGGAGTAAGGCCGGGGCTGCTCACTGGGTTTCAGGTGCAGTAACAGCGGAAGTGTTGCCACTCACCTCTGTTCTAGAACAACAACGCACACTGAAGGACACTAAAGGTTGGACGGTAGAGCTGTTGAATATCCGCCCCCAGCTTGACTGAGAATCATGGCCGCCACCCCACAATGCCCACCTGCATCGTTTGCAGACCTGGAAGGGGTGCTACATGCTCACTAAGTGTCCCAGATGGTGTTGGAAGAAGTCATAGACAACAACAGTCTCTAGAAAAATAAACACCACAAAGCAGCTCAGGCAGCGGCATCTGTCGGTGTACCAATAGAGCAGTCACCTTGCCACAGTGTAGCAATGGGACAGTCACCTTGCCACAGTGTAGCAATGGGACAGTCACCTTGCCACAGTGTAGCAGTGGGACAGTCACCTTGCCACAGTGTAGCAATGGGACAGTCACCTTGCCACAGTGTAGCAATGGGACAGTCACCTTGCCAGGGAACGTGTCTGTTGGCAGTTGGTTGAATGGTCAAAAATTAAACCAACCAGAAATCCAAATAATAAACTTCTGTTGTTGGGGGCTGGACAGATGGTCGAGCATAAGAACATTCGCTGCTTTTGCAGACAACTGGGTTCCATTTCTAGCACCACATGGCATTTCACAACCACCCGTAACTCCAACTCGAGGGGCTCCAATGCCCTCTTCTGGCCTCCGTATGCTCCTGCATGCATGTGGTACACATAAATCCACACAGGCTAATATATACATACACATAAAGTAAATAAATCTTTTAAAAAAGAAATTTCTATTATTATAAACATAAAGCCCCACTCTGTCAGATTCCAGAAGGTAAAAGACAAATTAAGCCTTTTAATTTATTTCTAATTACCTTCTTATTTTATTTACTGCAATGCTGGTGGCAATGTTCTTGCCATGGCATACATGTGGAGGTCAGGGGACATGAGGAATCAGTTCTCTCCTTCTATTATGTTGGGTCAGGGAATCAAACCCGGGTTGTGAGGATTGGTGAAAAGCACCTTTAGTTGTGGAGCCCTCTTGCTAGCCAAAGCCTCTTAGTTTGAACCAAACTTCACTCACAGAACCCTCATAAAAGCAGAAAACCCATTAAGAGCATGCCCATTACAGTAGCAGGGACCTGGAATCTGAGGCACAGTTGGTCCTCTGAGTAGAAACTGGCATTAATGGGACAGTAATTGGTGGAAGTTATGTGTTCAGTCCCCTAGTGGGCTAATTGTTTTCAGGCTGTCGTACAATTTTCTCTTTTAAACAACCCCCAAAAGGGCCAGTGGGTACTGTGATCCCTCTCTGATACTGGGAAAGGAATCGAATGGCTGGCTGCAGGTGCAGCCAGTAACAGCATCGTTAAATGAAAGACAGCCCCCATCAAGAGCACAGAAGACACTTGTCACTGATTAGTAGTGGTGAGTGTCAAGCCAGTCAAGGCAGCCAACTGTTTTTCTTTTGATAACAGACAGCACTTTTTAAACACATGGACCTAGTAACCTGATTCATGATGATTTACAGAAAACTGTATGTGACATGGATCTTGATTGTCAGTTTGATAGGATGAGAACCACCCTGGAAGGGAAGCTCTGGGCAAGACTTTGAGGGGTTAACTAGATTAAGCCACTGAGGTGGGAGTCCCACAGGAACTACAGAGCCTGTCACTTCCTGCTTCCTGACTGTGGATGCCATGCTACCAGCCACCTCCTGCCCCTGGGCACACGCCCCCCCCATGATGGACAGTTAGCCCCCCTAAACTGCTTCTGTCAGTACTCTGAGACAGGAACAAGACAAGGAACTAATAGCTGTGCCTTTTAAAGTTTTCTAGGCTATCATTAAGCATTAAAATACTTCACCACAGTAGCTCATGGAGGAGAGACACTCTAATGATCCTGTTGGCTTGACCTTGATAATTTAAAACATTCTACTGTTAGTTTTTTTCCCAACACTTGTTATAATAATGATCACAGGACTAGACAGTTTCCTTGTGAGTAAAAATGAGTAACTATTGTACTGGTGTCCGTTTGTTATTTACACCAATGGCTCATTGCTTGAGACACCTTGGAAATCTTTGCCACTTTGTGAGATTGCCAAACGATAAAGTTCTCTGGGTACTGTTTAAATATTAGAGTCAAATACCAAGACAGTTGAATTCTGGTCAGAAAAAAATTTAGAGAAAAGTTACTTCGTGAAATTTGATAGTTTCTTCTCCAAACCTAGTAGTCATCAGCTCTAGAGAGAAAATAAAACCTAAGAGAGCTGGCAGAGGAGGGAAGAATTCCAGCTAGTTCTCTGATAAGCAGGATTGTTTTTTCTATCAACAAACCTTGCCTCTCAAAAGCCTGTCTGGAAAGAGCTTTAAACACATCTACAGGGGCCAGGTCAGCAAGGTGGCTCAGTGGGTAAAGACACTTGCTGTCAAGCCTGAGGACCAGAGTTTAATCCCCAGAACCCACATGGTGGAAGGAGAGGACTGACTCCTGCCTGATCCTCTGACCTCCACATATGTGCCAAGTTCACTGTCCACGTTGAGTGACTGGATTTACAATCACCTAGGAGATCGGCCTCTTTCTAAGGGCATTTCCAGAGAGGTTTACACACGGCGGGGGTTGAGGGGGGAAGAATCTTGAGGCAAGTGGCAGCATCCCATGGGCTGTGGTCCTGGGGTGGATAAAAAAATGGGGCGTGGCGGGGGGGGAGGGTGGAAGAAGAGCGTTAGGCTGAGCATCGGTGCTCCTCTCTCGAGGTTACTGACTCCAGATGAACCGTGGCCAGGCACCTCATGCTCTCGCTGCCATGATGGACCAGCTGCATCCTCAAACCACAAGCCAAAATGAGCTCTTCCTTCTTCAAGCTGCTATTGTAGGGAACTTCATTACAGCACGGAGAAGTGTAGCTAAAATGGGCAAGGAGATAACAGGGACCGGAAGAGGGCTTTAAAGGAGCTGATTTAATACCAGCTTAAAGGTCTGCAGCACCACCAGGGCTGGCAAGACGCCTCAGCAGGTGGAGCCCTTGCTCCACAGCCTGAGCCCCAGACCCCACACAGGAGGAAGAGAGCACTGACTTCCCAAGCTCGCCTCTGGCACACAGCAGACTGACCACACCTGGCAGACAGCACTGAACCAGGGGAAACGCTTCCTCAAACAGTAGGAAGATTTTTTTCTAGACTGTGTTCTAGTACTTGAATTACATTTCTGAAAATGGAACACACTGCTTTGTGGGTCTGTGCGGAGCCGGACACAGGAAGCTGCTACACGGGGGCTGTGGAGGCTTATTGAAACATGTACCATTTCTTGATAATGTGCATTATAAGGTCTTTGGTCCTGTAGAGTCTCAGTCCACAAAAGCAAAACAACGAAATAAATCCTTGGGAATCTGGGAAGAAAATTCGGGTCATTCAAAAGAAAAGTTTGACTCCTAAGACTGGAAAACTTTCTTGGTAATCAGGAAGTTCTTGTTTCTGCACTTAAATAATTTTTCCACTTCCATGTTCTTGTGACCTCAACACCACACACATCTAGGCTCCTTGCTTCCTCAGAGAGGATCAGCAAACTATTATTTTGTGTTTAGTCAGTAAAGGTGATCAAAAGATTTCCCTACATCTGTTGAGCATTCCCCGTGACTCCTATTTTAACAGCTTCTAATGCACCAAAAGCAGAGGCCAATGTCCTATTTCCTTTGGGAGAACTACAAAGGCCACAGACGCCCTGATTTCAGGGACCCTTGAAAGCCTCAGCCCTCCTGCTTCACTTCTCCCAGCTACTAGACCAGACCCCTAGGGCAACATAATTAATCATCTTACTGTTTTTCAGTACACAGCTGCGTCCAGAATAAATCAGGTCAATATGGGAGGGGAATTTAAAAGTGTATTGCCCTCCAATAAAGTAAAATATAGATTACTATCCAAGAAATACTAAGTGGAGGGTGGTGTGAAACCCTGGCCATTACCCTGCAGCTTCTACAGCAGAAATGAGAAAGAACTTTATGATTAGCTGTCAGTCACTCACATTCTTTGCAGGCAGGAAGGTCACCTAAACTTGACCTGATTATAACCAATTAGTTTGATTCAATTGAACCACACTGACAGGGACAAAGCTTCAGGTTTTTGTTCTATTTACGATTGCCAACAGCACTTGAGGGGAACCAGGGTGAACCGTTTTACCTGCATGCTTACGGCGGTTACGATTCCAGGTAGCCAAGTAGCCAAGATGTGTAGGTGCTCAACTCCTTTGTACAAAGTGTCATGGTGTCGGCACATAACCCCTACATCATCCTTACATAAACTGAATCTCTAGGTCACTTACAAGACCTAATACAACGCAGATTGTATTCTGTGCTTCTTTTGTAGGATTTGATTATTTTTTATTTGATGTGTGTATATCTCTGCATTTTGTTGACTCAACAGATGTAGAATCCACAGATAGAAAGATCTGATATGATCATGGTTCTATATATGAGCTAGGATCTATTTTTATTTCTCTTTAATAATACATGCCTCTGGTCACTTTCCTCCCAGCCAAGCAGGGCCAGCTCCTTAGCCTAGCTCTCCATGTCCAAGTGTTTTCTTTCCACACACTCCTGTGGTTACAAACTAGCATCTTAAGAGTTTATTTTGATGATCCTTTTATTCGAGCACATGTTTTCACTACATGTTCATGAAACTTTGTCGTCTGTAGTTTTGTAAAGTTCTTTCTCAAGTACTGTGTGTGTGTGTGTGTGTGTGTGTGTGTGTGTGTGTGTGTGTGTGATGTGATGATGAACACAACACAAACTGTTGAAATCTCCCAGTACTGAAAAGAGAGGGAGGCAGGACAAGGAGGCAGGGAGGATGGGAACTGACCTAGAGAGGAAGGCAGGAAGCTCATGTAGACTCTCCAAAGGTTTTACTCCATTCTATGTGCTGGGATAAGTTTGCTGGCAGGGCTTAAGCTGGGGAGTCTGCAAAGCAGATCTCTGTATGATTATAGCTGCTTTGTGGTTGCTCTTAGAAATCGGTTGTCTACATTTGCTCAAAATTTGATATTTGAAGACTTCACAGTATCCTTGATATTTAACCTCCAGGCTACTTTTGGAAAAGCCTATCCTAAAAATTATAATCAAAGGAATTTTGGGTGGTGTGTTATTGAAACAGGCTCTGTAGCCCAGTCTGCCCTCAAACTCAGGGTCCCTCTGCATCCACCTCCCAAGTGTTGGTACCAACATGTCAGACCTAAGGACAAACTTAAGCGGCTCTGGGTGACCTCCTGAGAGACCTTCTGCACAAGAATTCCACACTGTTCCTTGGGAAGTTTCCCTGTGTGGCTGTGGTGCATTTGCGTTCAATGCTGCCACCAGTCTCCTGAAATGAAGAGTGGTTTGGTATTTATCAGATTCTGAACGGAGGACACACCTCTCCATGTATCTATTTCAAGTCTGGCATCTCTTCAGAATCACAATCGATGAGTACTTGCACCTTAATAGTTGGTGCCATCACTACATCACTCACCCATCTTCCCTTTTACTTGCCAAGCGTCTAGTAAGAAGCTATCTCAAACTCTTTATTTCGTTATCTTCTTATTTTTTAAAGCTGATCACCACCTTGTACAGTGCTATTGGAGATGTAGTCCACTGCTAGGATGCTTACCCAGCATGAGGGAGAGAGGCCAAGTTCAGTCCCCAGTGCTACAAACCAAAACAACACTGTTCAGTGGCTTTTTAGTTTAAAAAAAAAAAAGATGATCATAGTAAATACTAGGGATGAAGCTCAGTGATGACGCACTTGCCCGGCATGTGCAAGGCCCTAGACTAAATCCCCGGATGTGTGAAAAAAATAATTAATTAAAGAGAAATAATCTCAGCACCATGGAAACAGTGGTAGATAGGACCAAGAAAGCCAGCCTGGGCTACTCCAGATCCTGTCTCAAAAAAAATAAGACAAAAACCAGATGCTAATTGGGTGGCTCAGAGCACCTGATTAGCAGGCACCAGGGTCTGCAGGCAATCCCTGGCACTCCATGAATAAATAAATAAGGCAAAAACCGCTGACCAGGAGCAAAATATGGCTTGAAATCCCTGTTATAAATTATGATACACATGGCTCAGAATATGACAGGTCATTAGTCTCCCATAATCTAGACTTATAGAAGGGTAATTCATAGTGAGTAATGTCCCTAGAAGAGATTGGCAATTAGTCAGAATCTCTGGGGCTTTGCAGTTTGAAAGGAGAAAATATACCCTGTGGGTAATTGCATGCCATTTTCAGTGGCTGAAGAAATACCTAGTAACTAAATACCTTTAATGATAATATTAGAAAGAATTTGGCAGGGTACTTAGCCCTCTTTAGTTGGTGTAATAAACTCTGAACTGCTAGGCAAGGATAAGATTTCTGAAGTAGTCTTGAAATATCAAGATCAACTTCCTTCTAATGCATCTTCAGTTCTGAGCTAGAATTGCAAATTCAGAGTATGCCAGGAAGAGGAGATTCCCAGGCCAGTGTGACTTCTCAGCACTGTGACTTCTACATGAAGGCCCAGAGGAGAGGAAGACAGTTTCTGTCCTGTCGGTAAGCCAAAACAGAAGATGGCCTGTGGCAACAAACTCCAACAAATGATCTCTTCCAAGTTAACCGCCAAACAAGCAAAGCAAAGCAAGCAGTGTGCTATGTGAGAGAATGTTTGCACTCGGTTCTCACCGAGACTCAGGAACATAAGAGACATAGTTACAAAGCAGCCAAACACAGAGCTGACAGGAAAACAGAGAAATAAAGTAGAAACATAATAATTGTCCTGATTCTGTTTTCAGTCCTTTCATCCAGATACAAGAAATTTCTGTCTCAGGCAGAAGACCTTCTGGACCCTTCTGCCTCGTCTCTGCTCAGCCCCCCAGTGTTTCCTAACTTGGTAAGAGTTCAGAGGTCACCCTTCTCCACTTCCTGGACTGAGACCCTGTGAAGGTGACCCATGCATTTTGTTCCTGTTTATAAACCTCTCATTCTTCACCTGGCAATGCTCTGTGCAGTGTGTCATCAACAACTACAGCCAGGAACAGAGAAAGAGGCCAGCCAAGGATGCAGAATCCCAGCATCGTGTCTTCTCAGCTGGGTTACTGTACCACTTACCAATTACCTTAAAAGGAAGAAAAGGAAGGAGGAGAGGAAGGGGAAGGAGGAAGAGGAGGGGGAGGAAGACCCCCATAGCACACAACAACAGAGTAGGATTCTTTTGTGACCTGGGCAATTGAAGAACATTTTTTAATAGTTCGTTAAGAATTCTGCTGCTTTACTTTTTACAGCTTTAGTCATTTACAAAGCATTTTCTTCCTTAAGCACAGGGGAAGCTTAGTGAGCGTCTAACCAACACCTTCACTTCTGCCTTCATCAGCTTTCTTTTTTTAATAACTTATTTATTTTTATTTTATGTGCATTGGTGTTTTGCCTGAGTGTGTGTCTGTGTGAAGGTGTCAGGTCCCCTGGAACTGGAGTTACAGACAATTGTGAGCTGCCATGTGGGTGCTCTTAACCACTGAGCCATTTCTCCAGCCCCGTCATCAGGTTTCTTACTGAGAGCTTGCTTACAGTTTCAGAGGTGAGTCCACGACAACATGGTAGGGAGCATGGCAGCAGGCAGGCGTGGCAGTGCTGAGAGCTTTTATGTTGAGACAACAACCACAGGGCAGAGAGAGACACACTGGACACAAAACCTCAAAGCCTAAGTCCAGCGGCACACCTCCGCTAACAAGGCCAAACCTCCTAAGCCTACACAAACAGTTCCACCAACTGGGACCAGGCATTCAAACATATGAGCCTGTGGGGGCCACTCGCATTCAAATACCATAATTCTCAGAAAAACAAGATCAAGACAAGAGCAGGCTTTCTTAAGGACACAAAGATTTAACAACATTCAATTAAGTTTTCAATGATTATGTATTTGTTGTCTAGCCATACCCTTTTTTTTTTTTTGCAACTTCAAGATGTACAGTTTTCTGAGCTTGACATGTCTGAAATCAGTGAGTCTCTCCAGTTGCCATCTGCTAGGCCTCCAGCAGTGTAAGGAATGGACATCCCCAACAAGGGAAGAACCTCATGGAAAGGAATGAGGCTTTACCAACAGTTTTGTTTTGTTTTGTTTCTAAGACAAGCTCTCACTATGTATCCCTGTCTGTCTAGGAATTCACTGGGTAGATCAATCTGGTCCAGAACTTAAGGCAACCCTCTTGACTCTGCCTCCAGAGTGCTAGGGTCACAGGAGTGTGTTCCCAATACTCTCCATGGCATAGTCAACACCCGTGCGTAGAACATGGCACAATGTCAGGTGTTTGGGTCACATAATGAGAAAAGTAACGAATGCATTCTCATTGATGGGAAGAATTTTAGACACATTATCCAACTTATGATGCAATAAGACAATGAGAATCAATCATAAACATTCATACAAAGATTTAAAGAAAAAACAAAGAAATAGAAACATGATACTTAATATCAATCTTCCTACTCTTCAAAAATTCTGCCAAAGTTCTAAATAGATAAAAATCAATGTTAAAATCAAAGGTTATGTCAATTTAGAATTTAGAACAAGAAATAATTGCCCTCATTTTTTTTATTCTTTTTCTAATTGATTGCTGTTTAAATAAACCCGGGTTTGGTTCTCAGCACCCACACAGTAGAGCCAAGTCCTCTGCAAGAGCAGTAAGTGTAGCTAGAGTTTTCCTGCCTGGTCCAAAGTCAGGACAAATCTCTCTCACCTGCCAGTCCCACAGCCACTCAGACCCAACCAAGTAAACACACAGAGATTTACATTGCTTACAAACTGTATGGCTGTGGTAGGCTTCTTGCAACCTGTTCTTATATCTTAAATTAACCCATTTCTATTAATCTATAAGTTGCCACATGGCTCGTGGCTTACCGGTACCTTACATCTCGCTTTTTATGGCAACGGCTGGCGGCAGCTCTCCGCCTGGGCCTTCCACTTCCCACAATTCTCCTCTCTGCTAGTCCCGCCTATACTTCCTGCCTGGCTACTGGCCAGTCAGTGTTTTATTTATCAATCAATCATCCACAGCAAGTAAGCATGCTTAACCACTAGCAATCTCCAACCCCAACACCATGGTTTTAGACAGCAACACACTATTAGGGATGCATAAACATTAGAATTAACTTTTTATAAAAAAATTGAGAGACCAGCTTTATGCTTTAAAGTGTGTCTATATTATAAGTAATACCATAATTTTTAGATCTATTTTTATCTTTTTGACAGTGTGTATGTATATGTAATACAACCCTGGCATTCACAGAGTGAAGCCCAATTCCTAATTAGCCTTATTAAATAAAAACCTGGAGTCAGATATTAGGTTGGAAGCTGAAAGATCAGAAAAGCAGAGCAGCAGCCACTAGAGACTTCTTACCTCTATGAGTCCTTAGATCAAATGGGAGAGAGATCCTGTCTCCACCTGCCTTTCATTCCTCTCTCCACTTCCCTAGTGCAGGATTAAAGGCATGCACCACCACCACCACCACCACCACCACCACCACCACCACCACCACCACCACTTGGCTCGGTTTAGACTGGATCAATCTCATGTAGCCCAGGGTGGCCTTGAACTCATGATCTTCCTCCTTTCTTCTCCCAAGGCTGGGGCTAAAGGCATATGCCACCACTGCCTGGCCTCTATGGTTAACTAGGGGCTAACTCTGCCCTGTGATCTCCAGGCAAACTTTATTTGTCAGAACACAAACAAAATATCATACAACAGAGGTCAGAAAATGGAATTGGATCACCTGGAACTTGTAGATGTAACCAACTGCCTTATTAAATAAGAGACACAGAGCCAATGTAAAGATGAAAGCCAAAGAGGTCAGAGCTAAGAGTCTTACCCGCTTTCCGCCAGATAGCCTCTCCCGCCAAGAGACCTCTCTGAAAGGGACTACTTCCTGTGCGTTTGACTTTAGATAAGAGTTCTGTTCTGCCTTCTCATTGGTTGTAAACCCAACTACGTGACTGCCTCGTCACTGCCTCTCTGTACAGACCTCCAAGTCTTCTATGGTTGGTATTGAGATTAAGGGCGTGTGTCTCCAATGCTGGCTGTATCCTTGAACACACAGAGATCTACCTAGTTTAGCCTGCCGAGTGCTGGGATTAAAGGCGTGCACCACCACTGCCCTGGCTTTCGCTATGGCTTGCTAATAGCTCTGACCCCTAGGCAACTTTATTTATTAACATACAAATAAAATCACATTTCAGTACAAATAGAATACCACTATAGGAACTGGAGTTAGGGACAGTTGTGAACCACCACGTGGGTCCTAGAACTGAACCCACATCTTCTGTAGGAGCAATAAGTGTTCTTAACCACTGGGCCGCCTCTCTAGCACTTTGCTTTTACTATTTTTAAGTGTGTGTGTGTGTGTGTGTGTGTGTGTGTGTGTGTGTGTGTGTGTGT
>CABHPR010145018.1:29037-49570 GCA_902168415.1 Peromyscus melanophrys
TGTGTGTGTGTGTGTGTGTGTGTGTGTGTGTGTGTGTGTGTGTGTGTACCTGTATTCGGGTAAAAGCACCTGAGTTCAGATGTTCTCAGAGGCTCAGAGGCCAGAGGTGTTGGATCCCCCTGAAGTTGGAGTTACAGATGGCTGTGAGCGATCCAACATGGGTGCCGGGAACTGAACTCAAGTCTTCTGGGAAAGAAGCAAGCACACGTAACCCCTGGGCCATCTCTCCAGCACTAATAATAGGTTTTCACTCCAAAAACTAAATTTTCTTTCATTGTATATGCAATAAAGATTGTCCACATCAATACTGTACACTGTTCCTATGCTGTTAGTGGGAGACCTCTTCTTAATGCACCAAATCAAATGAAACAATGTAGGAAACCACTTACAAACAGATGATTAATAGGCTAGTACCTAAAACCTGAGGCATAAAGGAGTGCCTTCATCTATCCCATTAACTGTCAAAAAACACCAGACTTTTGGGGGCCCATGACCTGGAGATTGCTTCAATACATGCCTTGGGAACAAGGAACGGATAAATATAAAGAGCTTTCTGGAAAATGCCCGAGGGAACAAATAACAATCAATATACTGAGCCCACTTGCTCTCACCTCCTGCCACCCATTATAAATTGATGCCTCAGCTATTGTTCCCATCAGTGCAGCCGCTCCAGTAAGTGAGGTGTTTGTGCCAGGGCAGAAACTTTGTAAACTAATGAGCATTTCCAAAGTCCATCCTGGCTGAGTGCTTGACTTCAAAGAGGAGGATCAGGGTGCTGACTGATGTAAATTCCACGGACGTCCATCAGACATAAGTAAGTGCGGCCAAGCAATAAAAGACATACTTGTCCTCAATTTCACATGTAAGGAAGAGGTCAAAATGCTATCTGACATAAGCTGTTCTATCTACAAAAGCTCAGCAAATACCTCCCAAGGCGGATTGAACAGGTTGTGTGTCATGGAAATGTGCGAGGCTTTGTGCCCTGCCAGTGGATAGAGTGTATCCTGTTTCCTCAACCTGACTTCTAGCAGATTCTCTGAAATGCCTACCCCAGAGGGGAAAATCCTCTGGGTGACTGACTGTAGTACAGACAGAGAAAGGCTCCTCTATACATCGGAGGTGCTGGCCTGTAACTCAAACTGCTAAGTGGTCTGTTTATAAAAAACCTGGAGCCAGATATTGGGGTGAATGCTGAAAGATCAGAGAGACAAAGGAACAAGCCACCTCTTACCTCTAGGACTCCTCAGCCTGAAAAGCTTTCCTCAGCTGAAAGACTTTAGTTCCTGTCTCCTTTCACCTTATATACCTTTCTCTGCCCACCCATATCATTTCCTGTCTCAACTTTCCTAGTGCTGGGATTAAAGGCGTGTGACTCCCAAGTATTGGGATTAAAGCTGTGTGCCACCACTGCTTGCTCTGTTTCTCTCCTAGACTGAGTCAATCTCATGTAATCTAGGGTGGCTTTGAACTCATGGAGATCCAGATGGACCTCTGCCTCCCAAGTGCTAGGATTAAAGGTGTGTGCCACCACTGTCTGACCTCTACGTTTAATCTAGTGACTGGCTCTGTCCTCTGATCTTCAGACAAAGTTTATTAGGGTACACAATACTGGTCCTTCACATCCCAAGCTTCAGCTGTCTTCTCTAGAAATCAAATCAATTTCCCAAACAATCTCAGATATATAATTCTCTGTCAAGGAAACATGGCTGTTCAGAATATGAAGTCTTCCAAATAGTCATTTCCATGTGAACTTATTTCAAAAGCTATCAAAATAAAAGCACTATATTGATATACAAGAGAAAAGTCTACTTTGCAGTTTTTACTCATAGATGTAATTGAATTCTCCAGGTAAGAGTTAAGTCTGTGAAGTATAATAAGATGATTCTATTGTTTAAGAAGGAAAACATTCACTAGCATTAACAAAAAATATTCTGTCGAGGCCAGCCTGGGCTACCCAGTGAGTTCCAGGAAAGGCTCAAAGCTACACAGAGAAACCCTGTCTCAAAAAACCAAAAAAAAAAAAAAAAAAAAAAAAAGCAAAAAATATTCTGAATCATTCACCAGATTCAAGAATTTGATTGTAGATTTAAATTTATACTTCAGAAATGTTTCTCAATTCATATTAACTGTTTTGTAGTACTCAACTAATTTCCCATAAATTATATAATTTCAGAATTAATGCAGCATTTTAAAATAAATTGTCTGTGTCTTTTTTACTTTGGAATCCAACCACAATTGGAATTTGGGACACAGATACTTTTTCTCTTGTTCAAATAAAAAAACTGACATTTAAATGGTATTTTGCCAAGCTGTCTGCAGTCCATAGATGATCTTTCATTAAAGTTCTGATTCCAGCACCCCAGTTAATATTCTGACCCTCAATGACTATAAAGTTCATTCATTCACTCACTCACCCACTCATTCCCAGGTGTCTATAAAGTTCATTCATTCACTCAGTCACCCACTCATGCCCAGGTTTCTATAAAATTCATTCACTCACCCATTCATTCCCAGGTGACTATAAAATTCATTCACTCACCCATTCATTCCCAGGTGACTATAAAGTTCACTCACTCACTCACTCATTCCCAGTCGTCTTGGTTCCTTTTCTGTTGCTGTAACCAAACACCTAACAAAAGCAACTTGAGGGAGAAGGTGCTGTGGCATCCGGTTCTGGAGGAATAGACCCCATCAAGGCAATGACGGCTTGGCAGCAAACATGGGGCAGCCAGTCACACTGCATTCAGCAGTCAGGAAGCAGAGAGAGAACAGGAAGTAGGGCCAGGTTAGAAAACCTCAAGGCATGCCACCAGTGATCCACTGCCTCCAATGAGGTTCCACCTTTTAAAGGCTTCACAATCCTCCTAAACAGTGCCTCCCAGTGGGGACACCTGAGCCTAGGGGGTAGATTTCAACCTTCAAACCACAGCCCTAAGTGTCTGGTATTCTGCCAGGAACCATGGTATGGTTTTCTGGAAGAAGTATTGTGAACCCAGAAGTATATAATGAATTCAGCCACAAAATTCATGATGAAGGTGAAATAAAGACTTTTCAACACAATCATTTAGGTGCACAGAGAACCTAGTTAGATACTAAATTCTAATAAATGTATATGATATGTAAGATAAAAATGACCCCAGGAGAAAGAAATGGTGGGTTAAAAAATGCCAGGTTAAAAAACCTAGCATCAGCCGGGCGTTGGTGGCGCACACCTTTAATCCCAGCACTCGGGAGGCAGAGGCAGGCGGATCTCTGTGAGTTCGAGGCCAGCCTGGGCTACCAAGTGAACTCCAGGAAAGGCGCAAAGCTACACAGAGAAACCCTGTCTCGAAAAACCAAAAAAAAAAAAAAAAAAAAAACAAAAAAAAAAACAAAAAAAAAAACCCTAGCATCAGAAAAGATAATAGTGGTTATCCAAATATGCATTTATAAAGTAAAAACAATCACAGCATGCATATGAATATAAATGTTAGAATTATAAATCATAGGCAATATCATTAAATCCTTGCTTATTGGAGAGGACAGAGATACGCTTAATGGAGTAAATGGAGAGGGTAGGGATACAGCTCAGTTGGTAGAATGCTTGTCTAGCATGCACGATGCCCCGACTCTAATCCCCAGCACCACATAAAACAGGACTAGAGCTGGTGTGATGGCATATGCTTTAATTGCAGTACTCAGGAGATAGAGGCAGGTAGATTTCTCTGATAAACATATAGGTTCTGACTACTCCACAAGCTAGCCATTCTGCCACTCTCCTCTTCAGGCTTCTGTATACCTTGAGTCCTGAAAATTAGGCTAATTAGAGGTTGTGTCCTCAAATTCTATGTCAAACTGACACAAGCTAGAGTCCTTTTAGAAGGCATCTCAGTTGAGAAAATGCCCCCACCAGCCTTCTCTGTAGACAAGCCCATGGTGCATTTCCTTGATTGATGATGTGGGAGAATTCAAACCACTGTGTGTGGTGCCACCTCTGGGATGGTGGTCCTGGGTTCTATAAGAAAGCAGGCTGAGAAGGACATGAAGAGCAAGCCAGTAAGCAGCACTCCCCATAGCCTCTGCTTAAGTTCCTGCCTCCAGGTTCCTGCCTTGAGTTCTTCGCTGAATTCCCTGGATGAAATAAATCTCATCCCCAACTTGTTATTGGTCATGGTGTTTTGTCTCAGCAACAGAACCCCTAAGACAGAGGTTCCAGGGATAGCTCCGTGTGTAAGTGCTTGCTGTCAAAGCATGAGGACCTTGATGCAGATCCTTAGAACTCATAAATAAAGCAGGCATGGTGACATCCACCTATAATCTTGGTACTGGGGAGATGGAGACAGGAGGGTCCTGGGGTGTGCTGTCCAGATAGTCTAGTTAAATCAGTGAACTCCCAGGATCAGTTAGAGATCCTGTCTCAAAGTAAGGTAAGAGAAATGAAGGAGGACACTTGATGCTCTTATGGTGATATTTGTGCTGAAATGTGATTTTATTTGTATGTTAATAAATAAAGTTGCCTGGGGGTCAGAGCTAATAGCAGAAGCCTGGCGGTGGTGGCGCACACCTTTAATCCCGATCACATGACAGGCAGATCTCTGTGTGTTCAAGGATACAGCCAGCATGGAGACACACGCCTTTAATCTCAACACCAACCATAGAGACCTGGAGGTCTGTATAGACAGGCAGTGACGAGGAGGTCACGTGGTTGGGTTTACAACCAATAAGAAGGCAGAACAGAAAGTCAATAAAAAGACAGACACACAGGAAGTAGGCCTCTTTTGGAGGGGAAGGACTGCAGCCAGCATTTGATTGTAAAGGCTACTCAGTTAAACCAATATGTATATTTTAAAGGTATCTTGACTTTAAAATCTGTGTCTGAAGATACTTTGGAAAAGAGGTTCTGCTTTTGTTTCCACAGAAGATGAGAACCTATGGATTGCTTCCAAGCTAATATGGTTTTATCAACCAAGACCCCCTGAAAAGCTGATATAGCCTCACAGACTACTATAGTCAAGATTTAACTATGATTCTTAATTTTCTCAGGATCCCCATAAGGATGCCATTGCCCCCAACCAGCAGGAAGTAGTATGAGAAGCCACACCCAAATTCCCAAAATATTGTTTATACATGTTTATTTTTATTTAAATGGGTTGATTATAAATGTAACCCCTTTCTAAAGAAGAAAAGGGGTACAGATGTGATAGGATGAAAGGATAGATCACTGGATCTACTTTTAAAGAGCAACATATTATTAAAATATTTTATATTGCTATGGATTTTAGTTTATTGATAAAAATTTAAAGTTAATTTTGTTATACTGTATGTGTATTTCTACTCATGTTTAGGGTATTATGCTTATGCTGCTCATTTAAAAAAATGTAATATATAATTAAAAATACAAATTAATAGTCACCTATAATAGTCAAACTTATAGTCGTGTTAATTTGGTTTTCTAGATATGCAGAGATGTATTTCAGATTATAAAGACAAATTGCTAAATGGTCTTATTAATAAAAAAAACCCTGGAGCCAGGTATTGGAGTGAAAGCTGAGAGACCAGAGGAATAGAACAAGCCACAGCCAATATCACCTTACCAACTTCTCAGCCTCCAGTGAGAGTTACTTCCTGTATACCCACGCCTATATACCATTCTGTGCTCTGCCATCTTACTTCCTCTCTCCACCCAGCTACATCACTTCCTCTTTCTGCTCAGATATCACTTCCTGTCTGTCTGTCCAGACCTCCAGACCTCCATGGTTAACTAGTGCTAGGATTAAAGGCATGTGCCACCATGACTGGCTGTTTCCAATGTGGCCTTGAACTCACAGAGATCTGGATAAATCTCTGCCCTCTGAATGCTAGGATTAAAGGCATGTGCTACCACTGCCTGACCTCTATTTTTAATATAGTGGCTAGCTTTTTTTTTAATCCCCAGATAAGCTTTATTGGGTTGCACAAATAAAATATCACCACATCAGGTAGATAGGTAATCTTCAAACACTTCAAAGACCTACAGAATATGGCATTTAAAATGCTTTTAAGAAGTTAGACTTTTCTGGACAGCAAGACATGTCTACTCCTGACAGCACCAATTACTTCAAAGAAGATCATGGGCATCAAAGAAACTCCATATGGTGTAGCATGAATCTTAAGGAGTCTTATTAGTAAAATCAAACCTGGAGCCAGGTATTGGGGTGAATGCTGGAAAATCAGAGAAACAGACCAAGCCACAGCTTCCTCACCTTGCCAATTCCTCAGCTGATCTTGTTTCCTCAAACTGGAAGCTTCTGAGTTCTCATCCAAAATGGGTCTCAGCTGAACTACTGCTCAAAAGTCTAAAAGCTTAACCAGCCTAGTTCCTGGTCCTCATGCCTTATATACCTTTCTGCTTCCTGCCATCACTTCCTGGGATTAAAGGCGCTAGTCACCATGCCTGGCTGTTTCCAGTGTGGCTTTAAACTCACAGAAATCCGGATGGATCTCTGCCTCCAGAATGCTAGGATTAAAGGTGTGAGTGCCACCATTTTCTGGACTCTATGTTTGTCTAGTGGCTGTTCTGTTCTCTGACCCCAGATAAGTTTATTAGGTTAATAAGTTAATACACAATATTTTGGGGAACACAATACCACAATATGGAGTTTGCTTTATTTATGGCAAAAGTTAGCCATTTGGGCAAGAAACTGCTCTTGCCTGGACTGCTTGATAATATGTTGTATAAACTGGACATACAGGACCCATAGGAAAATGACGACTGAATTTTGCCAAAACAAGGCAACATGGTCCTTCAGGTTCCTGCTTCACAGAATGCCAGACATTCTGCAGGACAAAGGGAGAAGTGACTGAGAGACTCTAGGCCTATAGGCTGAAAATGGATGCCTCAATGTTGCAGAGGAACTTTGGGTGACTGTCCAGGCAGCCAGCTGTCTCTGTCATTTCCAGAATTTTGGAAGTTGCTTACAAAGTACTTCCTATTTATTTAGGTAATATTATATCATTTTGGCGTCTTTGATGGAGTTGAAGACTAGATAGTTATAATTACAGTCTTCTTTGGTTATGATGAAAGTTAAATTAGATATGAAACTTTAGACTCATGGGAATAAGATAGATGATAGAGTATTTTCTTTAATTTTGCCAGATATAGATACACTAGATATTATAACCATAATTCTTGCTTACTAACTGTTATTATATGTAATTTTACTATGTTAAAGTTAAAACCTTCCTCTTTGATTAGATAGAAAAGGGGAAATGCTGAGGGATGTCTTTCTGATGCTGTGAATATGTGTTGCTATGATTGGTTGATAAAGAATCTGCATTGTTCATAATACCCTGCACCTGGAAACAACCTAGATGCCCCTCAACCAAAGACTAGATTAAGGAAATGTGGTACATATACACATCGGAATACTACTCAACAGTAAAAAATAATGACATCATGAAATTTGCAGGCAAATTCCATCCTGAGTGAGGTAACCCAGACTCAGAAGGACAAACATGGTATGTACTCACTCATAAGTGGGTACTAGATATAAAGCAAAGGACAACCAGACTGCAAGCCACAGCTCCAGAGAAGCTAGCTAACAAGGAGGACCCAAAGAGGGATGCATGGATCACCCTGGGAAATAGATATCTCCATGAGTAAACTGGGGATGAGGGGGGCCAATGGAGGGTAGGGGGTGGGGGATGAGAACATGAGGGAATGGGATGGTCGAATTGGAAGAGGGACAGAGTAGAAGAGCAATGAAAGAGATACCATGACAGAGGGAGACATCATGGGGATAGGAAGAAACTGAGTGCTAGGGAAGTTCCCAGGAATCCACAAGGATGACCCCAGCTTAGACTACTAGCAATAGTGCCTGAACTGGCTTACCCCAGTAATCAGATCACTGAATACCCTAACTATCATCATAGAAAGTTTTCTTCAGTAACTGATGGAAGCAGATGCAGAGATCCACAGCCAAACACCAGGCTGAGCTCCAGGGGTCCAGTCAAGGAGAGAGAGGAGGGGTTCTGTGAGTGGGGGCATCAGGATCACAATGGGGAAACCTGCAGAGATGACTAGACCAGACTAGTGGGAACTCATGAAATTTAGACCAGCACCGTTGGAGCCTCCATGGGACTGGATTAGGCCCTCCACCTAATCAAGACAGTTGTGTAGCTTGATCTGCTTGGGGGGACCCCTGGCAGTAGGATCGGGATCTATCCCTGGTGCATTAGCTGGCTTTTTGGAGCCCACTGCCTATGGTGGGACACTTCGTACAGCCTTGAAGCAGAGAGTGGGGGAGGTTGTACCTGCCTCTGCTGAGTGTACCAAGCTCTGCTGACTCTGCATGGGAGGCCTTGCTTATAGGAGGGAATGGGGGTTGGGGGTGAGGGCTGGAGGGTGGGAGGAGGGAAAATGGGGATCTGTGATTGGTATGTAGAATGAATAAAAAATTTCTTAATAAAAAAAATAAAGAAGCTGCTCTGGCCTATGGTGAGTCAGGTTATAGCCAGGCAGGAAATCCAAGAGAGAGACAGGAAGAAGAAAGGCAGAGGCGGAAGAGATGCCAGCCCACCACCCAAGGAGCAACATGCCAGCAGACTGGTAATGCCACAGCCATGTGGCAAAACATAGATTAACAGACATGAGTTAATTTAAGATGATAGAGCTAGCTAGCAAGAAATTTAAGCCATTGGCCATACAGTTTGTAATTAATATAAGCCTCTAAGTGATTATTTTATAAGTGGCTATGGGACCACAGGGCTGGGTGTGACTGGAGAAATTTCTGGCTACAAGATAGTGATCATAATTCACACAGACAGTTAACTGAAAAATGTAGACAGGTTCGCTGGGCGTTGTTGGCGCACGTCTTTAATCCCAGCACTCGGGAGGCAGAGCCAGGCGGATCTCTGTGAGTTCGAGGCCAGCCTGGGCTACCAAGTGAGCTCCAGGAAAGGCGCAAAGCTACACAGAGAAACCCTGTCTTGAAAAACCAAAAAAAAAAATGTAGACAGGTTCTTTTGCAGGTTGAGAATGTTATTCAATATCAGCAAGTATGTTATATTAATTATGACCTACCTTGGCATGCATATCTCTTGCCCACTAGCCATACTCCTACAGCAGTATTATGGCAAAACGGTCCTCTTTTATGGTTATATCTTCCTGTTTCCCCAGCTAAGGCATTAAATCCATATTATGAAGCTTGTTTGGTACACAAAAAAGCAGGATTGAATCTAGACTTTATTTTGGTAAAGAACCAAGTGTGATCAGTGTTCCTTTTACGAAACAGCAAATTGATTGGCTTTTTCAAAATAATGGTTCTTGGGCAATTTGCCTTTTCTCAATTTTTAGGTAAAATTGATAATCAGTTTCCAGCCGATCAATTGTTACAGTTTGCTCAAATGCATTCATTTGTATTTCCTAAGGTTGTGATGAAAGATCCCACAAGAGATGCTATGCTAGTTTTTACTGATAGTTCTTCCAATGGGAGGGCTGCTTATGTTATCAATGGAAAAAGCTATGTAGTACAAACAACCCCAGCTTCAGCACAGATAGTGGAATTACAGGTGGTGAATATGGTTTTTCAGTTTCTTGTAGACAGTTCATTTAATTTATATACAGATAGTCAGTATATTTATAGAGCTCTTCAAGTTATAGAAACTGTTCCATGCATTGGGAGTAGTAACAGTCAAGTTAGAATGCTGTTTCAACAAATTCAAGATGCTATTCCAAAGAAAGCTACCATGCTTTGTGGGCCACAATAGAGCTCATTCCAATCTTCCTGGTCCTTTAGCCAATGTTAACACAACAGCTGACAAATTAACATGGATGATCGCCTTATCCCAAGTAGAATTAACTCAACAGTCATATGCTTTTCATCATCAAAATAGTAAGTCTAAGAAAGCAATTCAATCTTACCAGGGAAGTTGCTCAACAGATAGTTAAACAATGTGGGGTTTGTCCAAAGTATTTTCCTGTACCTCACTTGGGGGTAAACCCTCGAGGCCTTCTTCCTAATTATTTATGGCAAATGGATGTCACTCATATTGTGGAATTTGGTAAGTTAAATATGTACATGTAACCTTTGACACTTATTCAGGATTTTTTAATAGCTAGTGTGCAATCTGGAGAAACTACAAAAAATGTAATTGCTCATTGCCTGAAATGTTTCTCTGTATGGGGAGACCAAAAATTATTAAAACCGATAATGGTTCTGGATATAGTAGCAAAGCATTTCGGCAATTTTGCTCCCAATGGCAAATTGAGCATAAAATAGGCATTCCTTATAATCCTCAAGGACAAGGCATTGTTGAAAGAGCCCATGGCAGTCTCAAGATGCAGCTTCAAAAAATTAAGAGGGGGGAATTGTACCCTCAGTCACCATACAATGCATTGAATTATGTTCTTTTCGTTCTGAATATTTTGAATATAGATGTCTGTGAGCAATCTGACCTGGATAGATTTTGGCATGATGGCACCCAAGTGACTTTTGCTCAGGTGAAATGGAAAGATCCTTGCTCAGGATTATGGAAGGGCCCCAACTCTGCTTTAATATGAAGTCGAGGGCATGTTTGTGCTTTTTCACATTAAAATGAAGCTCAATGGCTGCCTGAGCACTTGGTGCAGTGCATGGAACAGAGGAATGTCAGCTGTGATGATACTGTAGCTACTGACACTCCCCTAGAGGAGCTGGAGAGCAATTGAACCAGTGTTCCTGATCCACTGATGTTCTCCTGTAATCTGGGGAAAGCAGGAGACTAAGGGGCCCCCCAGACTGCTGAGTTGGGACAAGGGTTTTGTCACTATTTGATATTCAAGGACTGAGACTGTAAAAGCTGGAAAGAAATGGAGCCTGGAGTCACACAGCTTCTTGTTGCTAGTGGCAAACTAATGTCCAGCTCCTTTATGAGATGGGTTCTCAATTCCTACTAGCTGAGCAGAAAGCTTTTCTAAGAGTTACAGCAGCTCAGTACAGTAATTCCACCTTCACCCTAGGGCAGCTCTCCTAACTGAAAGTGCCTCTGTGGCTGAGAATGAAGCTTTCAGAGATGCTTGTGTGAACTAAGTTGAGTTGTTGCATTCAGGGAGCTGCAACAAATTTGGGACTTCTCACATTTGGAACTTGTTGCCTAAAAGTCATTAGGGCTTGGACTGCTAAAAGGGATTTCAGGGCGGTTGACGAGCCAGGTCTTGATTTTGGGCTGTCAGCGGAATTTTAAGACTGTTATTAGAACTGATTTTTTGAGCTTTTGCAAACTTCAGAAATGAAACAGTTTTGAGTTCACCTACAATTTTAACTGTGGTGACTCACAATTCATATACGCTCAGTCTTGTTAGAAGAAAATGTAAATAGTTCTGTTAAGAGATTTCTTTAGAATGCTTGCTAAAGTTTGTAAAGTGTAAATAGTCCTATAGAGAGTTTGCTTTTGGATGTAAGTTTGTAAAAATTGTAAGTATGTATAGTAATATTCATGCTAGAATTATGTTAACCTATTGATAGTAATGAACTATGGTTTGGTGAAGCTAAGGGAGTCTTTAGGTTTGATGCAATTGCATCAGAAGTGAACTGATTTATTTGATGTGTTGGCATCAAGAGTTCATTGATTTAAAAAAGGGCTTGGTGCAGCTAAGGCTATTATAGACATCTTAGACCCATTCCAAAAGGATATTCCATCTTGGTCATCCTCTATTCCTTTACAGGGGGGGGGGGTGGCAGCCATAGAGATTACTACTTGCCAAGATTCCAGCTACTTGCAAGCTCTTAGTAGGGACCTGAGTCAGAACTGAGTTAAGTTCTGTACTTTTCCCTGCCAGAGGCTGGTAGTCAGAGACAGGTAAGTCCTTCTTGCTAGCTGCCAACCTAAGACAGAGTACGCTTGATGGAAAGTCTATCTCCATGATGGGTAAGACCGATTTGGAAGAGGACAACCTAAGGCAGGCACATTCTTTTTTTTTTTTTTTTTTTTTTTTTTTTTGGTTTTTGGTTTTTTTGAGACAGGGTTTCTCTGTGTAGTTTTTGGTGCCTGTCCTGGAACTCACTCTGTAGATCAGGCTGGCCTTGAACTCACAGAGATCCACTTGGCTCTGCCTCCCAAGTGCTGGGATTAAAGGCATGTGCCACTGCCACCCGGCAAGGCAGGCACATTCTATCTGAGGGGTCTGAGGGGCCCTTTAATATATTAAGAAGGGGGAGCTGTAGAGACCCACAGGTTTCCTAGTGAGAACTTAGGGTGTGAGAATCTGAGCTTGCTTTACCCAGGAGGGTGATGATTTGACCACGGGCGTGGTTACCAGGTGTTTAGAAGGGTCTACACTTGGCTGTCCAGTGTGCTTTGATCTATCAAGGGGGAGGTCTTTTGTCCCAACCCTTGGCATTGTTATAAAAAGCCCTTCTGAAGAAGCAGAAGGGGCCATTGAGGATTGACTCAGGTCCTCCTAAACCTATCCCATGGTTCTCTTTCTCCTCTTTGCTATCTTTCTATCTAATATTTTCTTACCCTCTCTCCTCCTCATAGGAACCCTGGAAAAGGTGGGAGCTGGCCTCACATAGTGGTAAACACCATAATGCTACATCTCAAATCCTGAAGATGACAAGAGGGAATGAGGAATGGGCTGGAGAGAGAGATGTGGACCTGGGACAGCATAGAAAGGCAGGGGAAATCTGGGGATATGAGAACCGCTTCTTAGCACTGCAATCAGGTGGAAGCTTCTTGCAGGGGAGAAGCTAGAATTTCATAACAATTAACAACCACTTGGGCCCTTCTCCCTTTGCAGCCATGAGCCCAATCACCAGGAATCTCAGTGAACCCCATCAGAATGGAAGGGACATATCCTCACACCCCAAGCCCTGTGCAAAACTGTTGGTTCATGGTTTCACTTTATCAGACTCTAACTCTATACCAGTACCAAGCTGTTTTTATTACTATAGCTCTATAGTAGAGTTTGAAGTCAGGGATGGTGATGCCTCCAGAGGTTGCTTTATCATATAGGATTCTTTTAGCTATCCTGGGTCTTTTGTTTTTCCATATGAAGTTGAGTATTTTTCTTTCCAAGTCTGTGAAGAATTGTGTTGGGATTTTGATGGGGATTGCATTGAATCTGTAGATTGCTTTTGGTAAGATTGCCATTTTTACTATGTTAATCCTACCTATCCATGAGCATGGGAGATCCTTCCATTTTCTGATATCTTCTTCAATTTCTTTCTTTAGAGATTTAAAGTTCTTATCAAAAAGGTCCTTCACTTGTTTAGTGTTATCCCAAGGTATTTTATATTATTTGTGGCTATTGTAAAGGGTGATGTTTCTCTGACTTCTTTCTCAGCCCTTTTATCATTTGTGTATAGGAGGGCTACTGATTTTTTTGAGTTGATCTTGTATCCTGCCACTTTACTGAAGGAGTTTATCAGCTGTAGGAGTTCCCTGGTAGAGTTTTTGGGCAAACTCTAACTCTATCCAGGCATCTCTGGAGACACCTATTGTCTGATTTTATCCAGAGTGGAAAAGGTTTCTTAGCAACCTTCAGAGATGTAACTTATGAATCTCCAAAAGGGTATAGATGGCTAACACTAGGACAACAGCTTACCCTCAAAGAAGCCCATCCACAAGTGTGGGTCTCTCTTACTTTTCCCTACTTTCTTGGGAGCACCCCCCCCCCACACACACACACAGTTGGGTGTGCCTTACTTTCTTTTGAACAAATGTTTCATTTTCTTAACCCTATATTAAAATATCTTTAATAAAATCACTAACCCTGCTTGACTACACTGGCTAGTACTCACTCATTTTAGTGTCACAGTTGTGAACCCCTGTTGGCCTGAGTCAAGGTCCCCAAGGCTACAGGAATGCCTCAGGCTGGAGAGGGTGGCAGCATGGAGCTAGCTGTCTCGTCACCACTGACAAGCCTGGGACCTTAAGGAAGAGGGCTTTTTCAGCAGTGCCACAGGCTGACAGACTAGCAGGAAGAAGGAAGACTGAGTCCAGCACTGTGAAAAGGACATCTGAGTGACCAGGAAGGGTCTCGCCTGCTGAGTCCTCAAAGGCTCTAATTACCTATGTCCACCAACTCTTCCTTCCTCTGCTGATCATTTATGAAACCCTGGCCATGTCCAGGGTTACTTCAGTATGAGACAGATGAGAACCTGACACACCAGAAGGTCCTATGAGGGGCTGAGGACAAATGTAGCAGTCAGGGCACATTGGGAAGGAACCACTTAAGAGTTAGAGGGCTTTTGTTATCTAAGAAATATCGAGTACAGCTCCCTCACATCTGTCATGCCTGACATGGGGCCGCACAAAACTGCTGGGACCCAGCTGTGTGCCTGTACAGGGTCTGCACTCAAACACCAGGTTCCCCGAGACAGGCAGTTGCTTCCTCACCCGGAAATGAAAGAATTTCCTTCGTGGACTGCAGATACTGAAATCAAGGCATCTGGCTTGTTCAGCCTCTGTGGTGATGGTGACACCGCTCTCACTAGTACCCCTTCGATGCCCTGAGTGACAAGGGAAAAAAGACCAAACCTTTGAAAACACAGAATCTGGACCCAGAAGCATATTATGACTCCATTTATACAAAACGTCCAAAATGAAAAGTCATAGCAACAGAAAGGTTAGTGTCAGCAAAGATCTGGAAGGGTTTGGGGTTGGAAAAGAGAAACTGCTGCTAGGTCTACTGCTGTTGTGTGTGAAGAGAATGATCTGAGACAGCACGTGGGGGTAGCCATGCAGCTCTATGCCACGCTGATCAGCAAGAAGTGCGTAGTAGGGGCAAACTTATGAGAATTCTATTTCAGCAAAGCTGTGATAGGCTAAGAAAAGGTTAAACCAAACTGTTTATCAGACTCCCTGACACAGAGTAGTAGGCACTACATACATACTTCAGAAATGCTTCAGCATGCAGGTCACTGAACTGGAAGTCTGATGCATGCGAGAACTTGCATACATTTGCTCCTGACCTACAACTATGCCCTGTGATCTAAAAGACATTCAGTAGCAGGTATTGAATAGCTAACTGCCCAAGGACAGCAAGAGTGCCATAAACACACACCCACACAAAACGAAGGTAAGGATCCACCATACAGTAGCTGCTCAGGATATTTACTGACTTCAGGAATGAGTGTGTGGAGATGAAATAATGGTAATGACTCAGAAACATGTATCACATCAAAAAGGCAAAGAAATAGGAATACTCCGTTTATAAACTTTTTATTTAAAAAATAAAATTATAAACAAAATACAGAAAAATATTGACACCTGTATAACAATAAGATGACTTTTCATCTTTAGGGTAATTTGCTGTTCTGAGAGAATAAAATCCTAAGTTTTATAAGGAAATTTTGTTGGGCAAAGGAGGACTTTGATATTTCATTAGTAGTGGGTACCTGGCATAGGTAAGACTTAATACACACATCCAACACTTTACAGCATATTCAAGTCTCATTTCCAAGTCTATACCAAACAGTGTACCTCTCCAAAGTCCCTAGATTAGTAAGAGTGCAATTTAATATTATTAGAAAACAATCCTGTTTTTCCTAGGTTGACTATATTTTCACTACTTGACTACATTTCACAATGGTGTCTCCCCATTTAAAGCCAAGCCTCTTCTACACAATTAAATAGGAAACAACAGTTTTGAGGCATCCCCTTCCTTCCTCAATGTGAACAACCAGTCCTGAGGCATCTCCCCACTCCTTGATGTGGACACCCAGTCATGAGAGGTGTCTTCCCTACTCCTTGATATGAAAGCTTCCCCGGGAAGCTCTTCGAGCATCACACAAGACTGCAGACGCACACCGTAGAATTTTCCTTTTAAAATATGGCTGAAGTACATTACCTGACCAGCCAACAAATTCCTCATTTCAAGCAAAAGGTACTGAGAAACCCACAGAGTAATTTTCTGAAAATACACAGTAGTTTCCTCCATTTCTCAAATCAACTATGGACTCATTAGCAATCTGGATTCCTGCTTAGTTTTCTAAGTTACAGAAGCTACTTATTGCAGCCTCTTAACAAGCTTCTCATTTCATTTTTAATTATAATTTTATTAAAATCAACATAAATTACAAATAACTCCCATAACTGAAGGTGCTAGATTCCATAGGGTCTGTCTGTGTAAACAGGGCAAATGAAGTGTCAAGATCAGAAATTCTTAAGTCTCCAAGACGTCCACACAAACCAAACCAACTCATACTCATTCCTCCTTAGTTATCTATCCCAGGCTGAGGTTTTTGGTCTGTGAAGATGACGACAAACAATGGAGACAGATGAATTTCATTCAGTTGAGCTCCTTCTGTCTTCAGGTTGTAACTTCTCCAGTACACGACGGCTGGCAGTTGACAGCTGGCTGCTGAGTTGACATGACCTCTAAGTCAGATTCACGAACAAAAACCACGGCATCACCACTGACATTGATGAGACACTGCGCCTGTGAAAACAGCAGACAGAAGCCCAGCTGCATGCAGCCACAGTGGTCAGATGCCTGCTGTGCAAGGGGTCTGGGAGAAAACCAAATTCAGCACAGACCAATCAGCCACGAGATAAAAGAACGCAGCAGAAGCTCACAAAAGGAAATGTTCACAAGAAAAGAAATCCAGAAAGTCTGGGGACGAATGACAAAATATTCAAGCCTGGTATAAACCAGAGATCTATAAACTGGCAATAAGAGCCCATGTCATATATACTGGGGAGCTGGTGAAAGCTGGATCTTACGAGGTGCTGACAAAGGCATAGGGCAACAAACAGGTACTGGAGAAGAGCAACCACTCTGAAAAGCAACCTGTCAGTCTCTCACAGAGCAGAAAAAAAGCATGCACTCTGCAATCACCATTCCGGCCTGTATTTTGTATTTTTCTCTAGGGAAAAATCTTGGATGGGACTTTTTATGGCAGCATGTTTATAAGAGGAAAATACTAAAATTAATGTAAATACTATCAAGAAGAAAGTGAAAATACAGAATAGTTATACCTGAAATACTAAAGAGAAGTGAAAATTACATAAAACTCTTATCAATATGGCTGAGTGTCATAAATGTGATAAATTAGTGAAACTAATTAGAATGTGGAAAATAGTTTCAATGGAAGCAAATTCTGTCCCTGTATGAAAACTACAAAAATGAGAGGCCTTCCCTATGGATACACTCACTGTGCTAGCCCCTTATGTTCATGTCAGTTCTTTAGAGCACTGTATACATCAGAGAAGCAGTCAACAGCTACCTCCTACATCAGTAGGGAACAGCTGAGGATTCTGAGTGACTAACACTATGGAGTGCTGAGTGGATGAAGGAACAATGAAGATAATCTTTTGGCCTTGAGCTGAGAAAGTCATCAAAAAAAAAGAAGAAGAAGAAGAGGAGGAGGAGGAGGAGGAGGAGGAGGAGGAGGAGGAGGAGGAGGAAGAGGAGGAGAAAAACAAGCTACAAAATCATGTGCATAGCAGTACTACCCGTGTGCAGAAGTGATGTGAAATGTGTACTGGCTTGTGTGCAGCTAAGACATTCTCTGTATCCTCAGGAACAGAAGTGACATGAAAATAGACAAGAAGAAAAGAAAGGCACTAATGACTTTGGCTGTATGGAGTAAAGAAATTGATTGGCTGGAACACAGAACAGAGAGAAACTTTTCTATTTATTTTTAATGTTTTTGAGACAGGGTCTCACTATGTAACCCTTGTGTGGTGGTTTGAAAGAAAATGGCTCTCAAAGGGAGTGGCACTATTAGGAAGCGTGGCCTTGCTGGAGTAGGTGTGGTCTTGTTGGAGGAAGTGTGTCACTGTGAAGGCAGGCTTTGAGATCTCATATATGCTCAAGCCATGTCCAGTGAGTCCAGACCACTTTCTGCTGCTTTCAAGTCAAGATATAGAACACTAAGCTACTTCTCCAGCACCATGTCTGCCTGCACACTACCACATTGCATCATGATGATAATGGACTAAACCTCTGAAAATGTAAGCCACCCCAGTTAAATATTTTCCTGTGTATGAGTTGTCATGGTCATGGTGTCTCTTCCCAGCAATAGAAACCCTAACTAAGACCTGGGTAGCCCAGAGCTATGGGGACCGGGCTGGCCTCAAAGTCATACAGCTCTGCCTGCTTCTCCTACATCCTACACTTATTTTTTAATTGAATTTTTGAAGTTTAAATCGGGTACAACTCCTCCAAAACATACACTAAAATATCATAATATAAAAAAGACTACATATATGTCCATATATATCTTGAAAATATAAAAACAACAAGGTCAGGATGGTTTCCTCAGTGGGAAGAACACACAGGCCCATGAAGTGTGTGGGGTGGGGTTAAGGGGCTGCAGGCACTCTAATCTGCATGTGTGGAGACCAGACGTCAATGTGGTATCTTCCTCAATTGTCCAGCTGACTGCCAGGGCCCTTCAGGGTGTGTGACAAGATTCTGTCCCTGTAACCTGCTTCACCAAACATATCAGAAAGCTGTCTTCTGGCTTTCAGAATAGGACTATTCTTTAACATCTATTAATGTTAGTAGAACAAACTAACAAGAAGAACTGAAAAGACTCTTAAATGGTTTACCTTTTTCAAGAAATTGATTAAATTAATGGCTCTGAAATAAGGCTAAAGCTGTGTTTGACTCTCCTCTTACATTGCTCCCATATTTATGACAGAAGCTCGCTGTGAAGATAACTTTATCCAAGAAAAGCCAGGACTACTGAGAATGTAAATAATTTGCCCTTAATTATAATATCTAAGTATAGAGCTGGCAGCAAAGTCCATACCCACACAGACACACACACATCTACTCTTCTCATTCCTGTGAAACCTGCATTACAGTCTCCTGAATGCAGTGCCTGCCTGCATATCCCGTGCTCAGGGCACAAGTACTTCTGTCCATTTATCATGTGTGTCATATAAAATATGATTCCTGTATGTACCAAGTGGAGTAGGATGGGGCATGCTGCCTTCAGGATATTTTGTTACTTATATTATTATTTAATTTTGGAAGAAATCTTTAAAATGTTTGAGCTGTTTAGTTAAAATTAATAAAAGGATGATATTCTAAGGTTTAATCTAATAAGACCTCCTCTTCTTCTATACCCCATTTACGGAGTAACATTTAGTAGAAATAAATAAGCAGTCTGTCCCCACTGTGTGCTCTTCACCATCAAGGCATCCCAGCACACAGAGTGAGTGAGGGGTGCCTCAGATGGTGGCTACAGCCATATTCCCAAAGCTCATCACCGAAGTGGCAGGAGCAGTAACTCAGTGCAGAAATCCCAGCAATGCTTAACTAAGGGTGACAGCTAGTCATGGGAGATGTGGAACAGAGCCTGAGCGATGATGACTACATGATTAATAAAGTCACTTAGGTATGCTTCAAGCATCTAGAATCAAATTCTAAAAACTGATTCTTGTAGAAGGGCATGGGTGTGAACAGGCCAGAGGGTCATTCTCAGACTGCCTTACGTTAGACATGTTTAGTCGTCTCACCTGGTTCTTACTCGGATTCTCCATGAAGACACACTGCTTCATAATGTAGGAAACAACAGCATTCCCTCCCAGTGCAGCAACATGAGCTCTTACCATGGCAAACACTTCAGCAATGAAAGCATGGAGGAAACCACTGACTCCTCCTTCCTGCAAACAATGTATGAGACCATCGTATCACATACACGCTAGGAACACACATAAAATGTCAAAAGCACATACACATTCTAAATTGCCTTAGTGTACAAGACCATCATTTACATTTTCCTCATAGTGAGGGGTTTTTTTTGCATTAATAAACACACTTATGGTGATATTTTTCTTTTGTACCAAAATGTTAATTGTATGTTAATAAATAAAGTTGCCTGGGAGTCAGAGCTACTATCAAGCCATAGGAAAGCAGGGCAGTGGTGGTATACGCTTGTGATCCCAGCACTTGGTAGACAGAGCTAGGTAAGTCTCTGTGTGTTCAGGAATACAGCCAGCATTGGATACACATGCCTTTAATCTCAATACCAACCATAGAACACCTGGAGGTCTATACAAACAGGCCGTGATGAGGCAGTCCTGTGGTTGGGTTTACAACCAATGAGAAGGCAGAACAGAGACTATATAAAGACTTTAACACAGGAAGTAGCGGCTCCTTCGGAGAGGTAGGACCACTGCAGGAGGAAGGGTAAGGTTTTAGCTCTTAGCTCTGACCTCTTGGCTTTCTTCTTTGCATTGGTTCTGTGTTTCTTATTTATAAGACGGTTGGTTACATCTACACACACTTTTTTTGTTTTGTTGTGTTTTGTTTTTTTTTTTGTTTTTCGAGACAGGATTTCTCTGTGTAGCTTTGGTGCCTTTCCTGGAACTCACTCTGTAGACCAGGCTGGCCTCGAACTCACAGAGATCCGCCTGGCTCTGCCTCCCGAGTGCTGGGATTAAAGGTGTGTGCCGCCACCACTCGGCAATAAACATACTTTTAATAAACACACCTCTGAGTAAGGATTTTAAAGTACTCTCATTAAAGCTCAGATAAACTGTAATTTGTCCATGACTCGCTTTTATTATACACAATGTATGATTTATGAATATGTGATGCTAGAGAACAACCCCAGGGCTTTGTGCTGCCCAGCAA
>CABHPR010145019.1:1548-22046 GCA_902168415.1 Peromyscus melanophrys
ATAGATAGATAGATAGATAGATAGATAGATAGATAGATAGATAGATAGATAAAATAAAATAAAAATAAACCTAACCCTAACACCCCTTCTTGATTCTATGAAAGGAAACTTGAGACATCAGGGCATAACACCCAACTCTAATAGTCTGTCTATCTAACGCAAAAGATTTAGAGAGCGTAACTATAAGATCACCATCAAATCTGAACAAGTCCCTTGGCGCTCTAAGTGATGTGTTATTGGCTAGACTGTCTCAGGACAATTTAAGAACGCCTTGAATGAATGTCTGATAGAACAATAATATGCCAACACATTGAAGCCAGATCTACACCACCCCTCCAAATCCAGGTAATTTATCTAACTGGTCATATGTAAAAGAGATAGAATCCACAGAACTTCTTTCTAAATTTTCTATTACATTTGTTTGGTGTGCATATGTTTGTTTGTATGTATGTTGACTCACATGTACCACAGCAAGCCCGTGGAGGTCAGAGGACAACTGCCAGGAACCACCTTTACCTTCTGAGCCATCTCTCTGACTCCTGGAATCATCAGTATTTCCAAGTCCTACGACAAGACAAAAGGTCCAGAGTTCCAAAGACACCAGTGTAACTTCAGGGTTAATCCAGTTAGAGTGTCTGTAGGTGAGTCACATTCTGCTTTTTTGTTTAGTTTGTTGATTGCTCTTCAAGAAAGAAGACAGCATAGAATGAATACAGCCAAGGACCATAGGAAGAAGCCATGTTGGCCGCAATGAGACAGTCTCATAATTTTAATGAAGTTAGGAATGGCCAGACAAAGAAACAAGTTCAAGTTAGGGGAAAAGGGAATGAAATAATGCTTCCTAAAACACGGACTGTAAATGGCTCTTCTACAAAATGAATTAAACCCATGAAAGTGTTTTATTTGACTATTTCAATAATTCATGCAAGAAACAAGATGTTGCTTGGTGCAGTCCTAAGTGGCAGGGACGCAGCAGTGAACCACACCAACAGGAAGGCTGCTCCCAGGGAGCCAGCATCCTTCTATGTCATCTGAATGCAAAAAAAGTAGGCCACACACTCACACTCACGTGTTTTGCTTTCGTACTTCCCAGGGCTTGGATCTGCCACCACAGGACAACGCTCTACTGTGATGCTGTGTCCTTAGTTGTTGAAAATTGTCTTGCGGAGGAGGTCATGTCTTCCTAAAGTGAGCCACACTCTGCCCACCAGATTCATATCGATCCTAGCATCTGAGTTTGTGGCTCTTCCTTGCAGAGCTGTCTTATTTTGGCCTTGGTAGATCTAGGACTAAATATTGCTCTTCATTATTGATCATCCATTTTTTTGAAGGGAAATGATTTTTATATTCGTAACATGATGTGTAAATACTAATTTGTACAAGGGAAAGAAGAAGGTAATAGTGTTGAAAGGATCAATAATGGTCTGTGGTACCTTTGAGCTCAGGATCTTCTAGAGAGAGAAAGACCCATGAGCCTCTCCGGAGGCCATGAGATGAGCCCTGTATTTACTACAATAACAAAAGAGAGAAGCACAGGTAGAGAAACCATCACAGAAACATACAGAGGGAAGAAAGATGGCTCAGCAGTTAAGAGCACTGACTGATGTTCCAGAGGATCTGGGTTCAATTCCTAGGCTGTCAGGTGTCTGATCACGGCAAGATTAAAAAAAAAAAAAGAAACATGCAGAAAGTAGACACACCCTCGATGGCAACAGAGAGCTGGATGTTGAATATGCCAATACTGTATTTATAGAGTTGTTTTTAATGAACTGAAGCTTGCTCGAGAGCAGGTTGCTGATGACACTGGCAGATGTGTTTTGTAGCTGTATCAATCCCTCATGATTTCCATAAGACATCACGAACAACTTCTACATCTACTTTATTTCAGCTAACTCTAAGTTATACATCAGTAAGATCTAAATATAATTTCATACATTTATCTTTGCATCATTAATGCCATGGGGTCAAATGCATGGTTTTCCCAAAAGAGTAAGAGACCACCTCAAGGACTACAAGACTCTCTGTGGAATGAGAGATTCCATTAGAGCTGTGTCTCTACACAGAGATGCTTCAGATTCATTTTTCAGGGAATTGCCAGGGTCCTCACAGCAGAAGGGATGGCAACTTTTCCAAGCTGAATAGAATCCTAAAGTTACAAGATCTGGTCTCCTCCACAAGATGAAGCACTTCCTGAAGCATCCAGGAAAGCCAGGGATATCTGAAGACAGTTCAGGGGTACAGTCCCAAGTCCATCCTCTTCTGGTAACCTCTCAGTATTTAATGAGAATTAATGATCCCTCCATCTTCTTATTAAATGAATATACTTACTCTGATCTAACACCAATCATTCCTCATCTACTCTCCCTGGAGAGGACAAACTGAGCAGTATCCTTCTCCAAGAACACTCTACCTACTTGAAACTAGTTGTTCTCAGTGATTTCATGATGCAAACCTCTGAACAGAACTTACTGAGCTTGATGCTCTAATTAAACTTCAGTCTTTCACCTCCTGAACCATTTAGCCCACTATGGCCCCCTTTTCAAAGTTTACTGAGGCGATCCTGATGTGTACACTTCGCATGTCTCTCATCACGTACACTCCTGTTCATTTTCTGCAGGTCTGCCTCAATCTCTACACGTTCTGCTTGGAAATGGGAAATGAAGTCTGTCCCCCACATCGTAAGCACGGCTTGAGGAATGTTTGAACAGCCCAGACATAAACTTGCACTAAACAGAAATTTTGCAATTGGACCAAAATTATGCGTTCTCCCATTTTAGTAAGATGATGCCCACTGTTGAAAATGGCTGCAGACAAGCGTGGGAGCCAGGAACCTCCTCCTCCATCCACCAAATCTACCCTGTTTCTATGTCTCCACACCCTAGATGACAAATACTCACCTCCCTCCTCTTCTACTACTGCTGACCTAGAATATGCTTCCCTACAGCTGCCACAAACTATACCTCGGCTTTAGTCTCTCTGTGAAACTAGGGCAACCTGTGGAAAACCCAAATCTGAGTGTGCCGCTGCTCTGTTTAAAATGAGTGCGTTGTTCCATAGGCAAATATCTCCACGGAGCACGCGAGACCCTGAGATGTGGCCTATTTACCTCTCAAGCTCATTTCCCAAGCCACCTCAGACAAAACCATCAGCGACGACAGCCTGGTTGGCACTCCAAGCCCGCTCTGGGGGAGCGGGGGGAGGGTTAACACATGTCCTTTCAACAGCCTCTTCTGGAAACTTCTATACCCTTTTCGTCTTCACCCTTCTTCTGCTTTGGCCAGCTCTCGTCAACCTGGGGCAACCGTGAGAGGCCACACTACAAAGCAAGAGCTCCCCTGACCCTTGTGACTTGCTTATTTCATGTAGGCCCAGGCATCAGTACTTTGTGATTTTCCTCTGGGGCTGTACTTCCAGCCACCAAACTCCTAAGAGGGTACGAGAACAAAGGAACGTCAGAAAGCAAGTTCTGGGCCTTCAAAGGCTTGACAGCTTACAGCATTTACAGACTCGGGTCCACCATGTCTTTCAGAAATAAGGAGGCTTTCCGGGATCCTGGCCTGCCTGGCTCTCTGAAATCCCATCTTGCCTCTATACAACAGGAAGCACATTGCTTCACCTCCTCCCATGGGAGCTCTCAGCACCCACCTTTCAGACTCAAAGAGAAAAGAACTCACCCTTCTCAGACCTAACAGCAGCCTCTCCCACCCTAACTTCTTATTCCCAAATGAGCTTCATTTTAGGATGATTAATAGTGAGGCACTTCTCCCTTGAGATATTCCCACTGTCACCCAGGAGAATGTGGTCCTAAATTACTCCCCCTCAAAAAAAAAAAAAAAAAAGTGAAAACTATGTCAGATGAGTAACTTTGAGTTCATCATTTTCTAACACCGTGAGCAAGACTTCAACATTGGGGCAGAAGAAAGTCAGATCGGAACCATTTCAGGGGTCTCCAGCTAGAATTAATAGGAAGCATCCGTGCGTGCTGTGCCTTTGGCCCTGAAGCGTCGCGATCAGATATCTCAATGAGAAGTCACATGGGAACAGAATGCAGAGGCTTGCTTTCTGCAAGAGCAACCCTTAATTGACCTGGATCCTAGTGCTCATGCCTAGGAGCTGGCTTCTTCCACTTGCGAATTATTTGTCTTTTTAGAGAGCCACATATTTTTACACTTTGTCACAGGCTTTGGAAAATGTTCTCTTCTACGTTGTTGTCACCAGGGTCTCTCTCTGGACTCCTCTCAGCTCTGGTGTCCTTGTCAACTCCACAGAGAGTTGAGATGAGACATAAAAAACATAGAATAAGGAATAGATAGGGGGGTTACTGCAGAGACAAAGAAACGTTCTCTCAAGGGGTGAGCATGGATAGTGGCCAAAGGGACTACACTCTCCTCTGTCTTAGATAGGATTTATACCATTTCTGAAGTCTCTACAGCAGGCAGCTTTTCCTGGGGGAGGGAGCATTTTCTTATCCAGGTGATTGACAACCCTGTGTGAATTAGCTCTTACAGGTAGGGGCAATGGTGTATCCTTTTTTTCTTTATCAGAAAGCCACTAGCAGACAGTAGTCTTGTGAGGTTTAGGGCTCCTGGAGTCAGCTGAGATAAACATCTGCTGCAGATCTTCCAGGCAGCTCAGGATGTCATGTCTCCTCCATGGGCCGGAGATAGTGCTCAGGCGCCACTCTTCCGATCGGTAATTAAAGTCTCATAGTTCTAGTCTTTGGTCTACCGGCTATAGATACTGCTGAAAACAGTCCACGTCTATATCCTCCAGGTCTACAGATACTGCTGACAACAGTCCCCGTCTATGTCCCCCAGGTCTACAGATACTGCTGAAAACAGTCCACGTCTATATCCCCCAGGTCTACAGATACTGCTGACAACAGTCCACGTCTATGTCCCCCAGGTCTACAGATACTGCTGAGGACAGTCCATGTCTATGTCCCCCAGGTCTACAGATACTGCTGAAGACAGTCCACATCTATGTTCCCCATGTCTACAGATACTGCTGAAGACAGTCCACATCTATGTCCCCCATGTCTACAGATACTGCTGAAGACAGTCCATGTCTATGTCCCCCAGGTCTACAGATACTGCTGACAACAGTCCCCGTCTATGTCCCCCAGGTCTACAGATACTGCTGAAGACAGTCCACGTCTATGTCCCCCAGGTCTACAGATACTGCTGACAACAGTCCACGTCTATGTCCCCCAGGTCTACAGATACTGCTGACAACAGTCCACGTCTATGTCCCCCAGGTCTACAGATACTGCTGAAGACAGTCCACGTCTATGTCCCCCAGGCCTGTTACTAAATAACTCGCTACCTAACAATGCGTTCAAGGTCATCATGACTTGGTTCTTCTGAGGAGGGATGGCCACTCTTTCACCTTTGTGGAAATGACATGATCCTGTGCCCAGGACAATGTCCCCAACCCCAGCAAGACTGAGCACTATTGACTTTGGGATAGTTCCAGCTTCCCCCTGATGCCTGACTGCTCCCAGACTTCAAGTATTTGGATTTCCTTTCCACCCTTGAAGACAGTGAAGAGGTTGGGTAGTTCCTAATTTTAAGGTCTTCCTAAGGGCTGTCCTCCCTGACACACACCTCCCCATCCCACCCCAAACACCCCAAGCCTTGCAACGTCCTGTTCTTCAAGAACCTCTAGGTCACCTTCTGATAGCTGCCCATGAATATCTCCAGCTACACGTCAACTCTCTATTGCTGTAACAAATACCTGGAGCTAATAACTGACCGAGAGGACAAAGGTTATTTTGTCTCACAGCTTGAGTTCATGGTTGTTTGGTTCCATTGATGGGGGACCTGCCATAAGGTCAGGCATCATAGCAGGGAGCACAGCGTGATATGAAGCTCCTCACCCTTCAAGGCTGCTGAGGAGCAGAGGAAAATAAACAGGGGCTTGGAACTGACATCCCCTTTATCCTTGATGATGTGACTTCCATTAGGTCAAACTCCTGGAGGGTTCTATCACTGCCCAATAGCGCCACAGGCTGGCAAGGAAACGTTAAACACATGGCCAGATCCAAACTGCAGGACCAAGCAAGGTCAGGACCTCCCCTTGGGAAGTCTTCATTTGGGATTGGAGAGGTGATTCTGTGGTTATGAGCACATATGGCTCTTGCAGTTCCCAGCATCCTTGTCAGTCAGCTCAACACAGGTGATGCTCTTCTTTCCTGAGCCCCATGGTACAGAAACCATACAGCTCTCATTCATCTGTCTTCACTATGTGGCCGGGATGCTGTTTGGTAATTCATGTCCTTTAATTAAAGAATCTTTCCCAAACACAAGGTTGTTCCTTCCCCAGGGCTAAATTCTGTAGAACTTGGTAGAGTAATAGGAAAGATGAGTTGGGGGCTAGAAAAAATATCTCAGTGGTTAAGAGCACTTGTTGCTCTTCCAGAGGACCTGGGTTCTGTTCCCAACACTCATATCGGGTTGCTTATAACCATATGAAACTCCAGCTTCAGGGGATCTGATGGCCTCTTCTGGGTTACACAGGCATACACACACACACACACACACACACACACACACACACACACATATAGACAGTACACACAGCATACTCACTATATATATATATATGTATATATATATATATACACACACACACACACACACACATAGGCACACACATATATACAGCACACACACAGCATACTCACAATATACATACACATACACACACACACACACACATATACACATATACACAAACAGGATACACACAGAGAGACAAAAAATACACATAAATAAATCCCTTTTAAAGAGAAAATACTAATCTTAAGCCCCGATATGATAATATCCCCCTTTATTAAGTACACACGTGAAGACACTTTTCTTCCTTCTTTGCTACCAAGCCTTGTTATGCAGAACTCACAGATTTGTTTTCCTTCTGGACATCTAGCCAAAAGAGGTCCAAGTTCTTCCACAGGAATCCCTATATTCTACTATATTCTAGCTGCACCCTCACTGCTGCAGACTTTACCAGTGTTTCAAGTCCATCTCCAATGTGAATGTCTTTGTGACCCCACCCCACTCCCCAGTTCCATTCAAATTCCTACATCCCTTGAGAACACAGCTTAGATATGCTGAGCAGAAATCCTAATGGGTTCTGTTGCTGCTGTGGTTTCTACAATATGTTTTATCATCTGAATGTGCAGAATATGCACCTTTTGGGGCCTGGGATGGGGATGACGCACACTTTCTTCAGCCTCCTCGTGTGACCTCTGGGCCCCATCTTGTCTGATCTGTTATGCTCCACAAAGCTTTTTCTAGAATACCTTGCTCATTCTCCTGTGCACTCTCTGTCAGGATCCCATTCCAGTTTCAACATAAATACGTGTTTGTTATGAAGAGATACTTAGATTAGCCTTGGACATTTTAAATTACTCTCAACTATTATGAATAAGTAAACGAAATCTTTCTTCCACTGGAAACATGCATACCTATTTCCATGAAATTGTATGGGTATTCTACTAAAATTTTATTTTTATTATTTTAATTATGTAGAAGTGTGTATGTGGGTAGGTATGTGCACATGAGTGCAGTAACCACTGAGACCAAAAGAGGGCGTCAGATTTTTTCCTGAAGCTGGAGTTACAAACAGTTGTGAGTTGCCTGATGTGGATGCTGGGAATTGAACTCTGGTCCTCTGTAAGAGCATTTCATGCTCTTAACTGCTGAATCATCTCTCAAGCCCCACTATTAGTATCTTACAAAACCTAGCTCTTCATTTATTATAATCATTTCCAAAACCAGTTTATCTCCTTCATGTCATTTAAGAAAATGTGCTGAGTAACCATTTTTTCTCAAAAATATGTATCAATCAACTTCCCAGAAGTACCTTCAAAGACTTTCAGTCAATTTTTTTTTTTATAATAAATGAGCATTGTGCTACATCACCCCCAGAAGATAGCCTCTAGTCCCTCGTAGCCTCTAAACTTCAATCAGTTGAAAGGAAATAACAAGCTATTCAATTCAGGTCCAGCCCTGTTGCAGCCACTCAATGGCCACAAGAGAACAGTGACTACAGCATCCCTAGGGTTCTGCAGTCCCAGGACAGTGCTAGTGCTGCGGGAGGGTCTACAGGTGTTGGTGAAAGAATTAATGAATGAATGAATAAATGAATGAATGATAGGCTCCAGGGAAGGCCCTTGGTCCCTTTGCATCTGACCTCTAGATTAGATTAGGCTGTGTTATAGGAACATTTTGCCCATAGAGAGGCCAGCTTCCCAGAGGCAGTGCCACAGCCTGGATTATTTAAGATCTAGAGAATCAGGAAGCACATCCCGCAGGTGTGGCCACTGTCTCTCTCCAGGTCCATCAACCACACATACTTACAGGGGCACTCTCCAGCTACAATCCTAATTCTCATCCGTTATGTTGACCAAAGTATGCCCAGCTGGAACATACCTATTGTGTCCACAAAGAGCGATTTCTTTTGCCTTTCTTCTTCTAGAACTGTAAGGATTGATGCTCACTAGAGCATCTCTTTTGCATGTGTCCCTGTATACAAGCTGGCATCCACTTCGCCCAAATGCAGCATCAATCCGTGCTTTATCAGCCAGTTTTATTTATTTATTCGGTAATGCTTGGAGCTAATCATCGTGACAATGACACAGAAAGCATCTGCCCTAAAATCACAGCTGCTGAATCCACCCCAGAGTCTTGCGAGATTGGCATTCCTGAAGTGGTCCCCCTCACTGGGCTTAATGTACTGCATCTCAGTTTTGGAATTCAGCTCCACTCCACCAACGTGGCAAAGTGGGGACATGAATAGCCTGTATTGTTGGCCTCTCACTCTGACTTAACTGGAAAGTAAAACATCAGACCTTACTTGGGAGATGTAAGCCTGGGAGAGGAAAGACAAAGCTTATGTGCAAGGTTGCTTCCTTGCCTGCCTGGAAATGGCTCCCAGGCACCTCCATGCTCCTGACTGTCAGGCACACAGGCCTCATCAGGGAGACGACAAAGACCTGCACTTTGAACCCATGGAAAAGGAACAACTCCAGAATCCCTGTTTGCACGTGGGGCCCTCCACAGTAGAATGCCACATCTCTGTCCCCTAATGTGAATCCTTGTGCCAGGACTTTGTGTGATGATGCACATGAGCCAGGCAGGCTGGCTCAAGACTTCTAGCCCATCTCACAGATCTATAGCAGTGTTGAGAGGTGAACAGTGCTTGAGAGGTGAACAGTGCTTGAGAGGGAAGATTGTAGTCAGATGGGGCATGGGACTTAAAGGGCCACGTGATCTCTTGGTTCAGTTTGGCTTCTCAGCCTCTACACTCACAGAATTCACCATCAGTGTAGAAAATACTACTTGTGTGTGTGTGTTATGCATGTGTGCTTATATGTATGCTGTTTATGTGTATGTGTGTTATGCATGTGCACTAATATGTATGTGTGTTTATGTGTGTATTATGCATGTACACTTATATGTATGTGTATATGTGTGTTATGCATTGTGCTTATATGTGTGCTGTTTCTGTGCATGTTAAGTATGCGTGCTTTTGTATCTCTGTGAGTCCACTTGCTGGCATGGGTGCATGTGGAAGCCAGTTCTTGAACTCTGAACATTTCCATCAGTCCCTTCTTCACTGCATTTCCAGAGTCTGGGCATCCCACTGACTCTCACCACTTTACCTAGACCGGCTGGCCAACAAGTCTCCTGGCCCCACCCCTTTCAGCTCCCCAGCGCTGAGAGTACAACTGGCTTGTACATGGGTGTTTGGAATAAGTTCAAGTTCTCAAGCTCGTATAGCGAGCATTTGACATACTAAGTCACCTTCTCAACCAGGAGTATTATTATTATTATTATTATTATTATTATTATTATTATTATTTCTTTCCTTTACCTATCAACCCCTGTTCCACTTCCCTTCCCTTCTCCTGCTCCCCCATCCCACTCCCCTCCCCTCCTCATAGAGGCAAGGCCTCCCTTGGGTAGTCAACACAGGCTGGCAGACCACGGTGGGGCCGGACCTAGCCCCTCCTCCTTGCATCAAGGCTGAGTAAGTTATTTTTAAATTAAGAAGAAAAACCAAAAAGAGCTCTCCAGAGTAATTGAATTCTGATGGTAAGGACCTTGGAGATGCACAGATCTTACTCCTTCAATGTACCACACACAAAGTTAATATTGAGTAACCGGTATCTACTAGACTTCACAGTCTATTGAACCCTTCAGGGGTAAAAATCAATAATCAAAACGTTTGGATCTAGAGATGAAGCTCAGCTGACAGAGTGCCTGCCTATCATGCACAAAGCTCTAGGTTTGATCCCCAGCACCTCCTAACCTGGGTGTGGTAACTCACACCTTTACCCCCAGCACTCAGGAATTAGAATCAGAAGTTGAAGGTCATTCTAGACTATTTAGTGAGTTCTAGGCCAGCTAGGGTAACATGTTTTCCTGCCTCACAGCATAATAACTATGACAATACTAATAATAGTGTTCAGTATCTACAAATGTACTAATATCAAATAGTTCATTACCATTATCATTTTTTATTATTCTATAAATATGGGTATTTTGTTTGCATAGATATCTGTGAATGTCATAGGTACAGTGGTGCCCAGATCCTCTGGAAGAGCAACCAGTGCTCTTAACCATTGAGCAATCTCTGCAGCACCCAAGTTCATGACATTTTAGTGAAATTAAACAATATCTAGACTCATTGAAAACTTTAAAATTTCTATTGTTTTTGTCTGATAAGATTATCTTAGATGATTTTCAACTTATACTATGAAAACAAAAATTAGGCATGTCCCCAGCTCACTGACTCATAACACAGGCAATGTGTGTATTTGGATGGAAAGCCTAGTAGACACACTCCATACCACATGACTTAACACTGCAATTCCTGCCCCTTGGCTCTTGGGGGTCACAGAGTGCAGGGGGTAGGTAAATCGTCAGTGTGACAGACAGGAACTCGATCTGTCGACGTTCTCAAGTCTAAAAGAACAATGACCCAGCCTTCCATTCCTGCAAGTCAAGCCATCACACTTTGGAAGCTTCCTCCTGGATGTGACTCTATCATATTCCCAGTGGGAATGTCCCTTTATTTAAGCCAACAGAGCCAAAATTTGTTCTGAATAAAACGTGTTCCGCCCCACATAAGGACACCGCAAAGCAACAAGGGGCGGTGACAGAATTCCACTTATAAAGAAGGAAAGGTCACACATACCCCTCAACATCTGATCCCGGCTAAGCAGCAGCAAGCATCTCAGGTCCGTGTGATGGTGACAGCCTAGGAGAGGTTGAAGAAACTGAGGTGATGGGAGAGGATTACAATGCTCCTCCTTCCATGACTATAATGTCTCCATAAAGGAGCCATAACAGACAGAGGAAGATCTGCAGGGCTGTATAGACAGGTTGGAGCACTCTGTTCTACAGGACCTTGTGATTAGGTTTAAAATACTGCAGATAGTAAAAAGAAAGACTGAGTTTTCAGCATTAAAGACTGTCATGATCTCTGCTGTTATGAAATACACCGCAATGAATATGGAAATGCAGACAAGCATGCAAATATCTCTTCAAGATCTTTATGTCATTTTTCCTGGATATATATCCTGAAATGGAGTTTCTAGATACTGGTAGCTCTCCATAGTCTTTTCCATGGGGGATTCATTCTTTTACATTCTCGCCAACAGTGCCCAGGCTTACCAAGTTTTCCACATTTTTGTCAATCATCAGTCAGTATCTCAACACTATAGTGAAATTCCCGATGCAATTAATAAAAAAAAAAAAAAGGTTTTCTCAGCCTCATGGTCTTGAGTTTCCAGCATATGATCAAGTATCCCCAAAGCTTTGATCCTTGGCAATACATGATATAGGGGATACACGGCAGAATAAAACTTCTCACCTCATCAGCAGGGTAGTAAAGGCAAGCTGTAAAGGCAGAGCCCTGTATCCCCTCCCCAAAAGGTCCAGTGAGCTCAGGGCCTCACACTTGGCCTCACTTCTTAAAGGTTCTCCCATCTCCCGACAGGGAGTAAACCGTTAATGCATGGAGCTTTGAGGGACATTCAATCTCCAAACTGTACCAATAACTTAGGCTGTGTTTCCTCATAATAGCCATCCTATTAAACCATGTAAATGATACACATCACATCCAACAGTGAAAAAGTGATTACAGGATTATCATTCAGCCTCAGTAAGAGAACAGGGTGAACCCAGAAGACACCATGCTTGGTGGAACAAGGCAGACCGTAAGGACAAATCAGAATGACTCTCCTTAAATAGGGTTCTAAAATAGTCAAACTCACACACAGAGAGAATGGGATGGTGGTTTCCAGAGACTAGGGAAAATGAGTGTAAAGATTCCGGTTTATGAAACAGATATATCCTGTCATGGTCGCACTCAGAGTTAGTAATGCTGCATTACGCACCTTACACACAATGAGAATAAATCTCATACACACTGTTTTCCCAACATTTTCGAAAGGATTATGGCCACCAAGACAGTGATTAGCTTATGCTAGGACATTGAAGCCACTCTGCTGGTTAAAACAATAGAAAATTAACTAGTCATATTAATGATTTATTGGAGAAGAGGGTAGTCGGCTGCAGATGTCATACATGTTATCACTGACCTTCGACAGCATCAGGACCCCTGTGTGATCCAGAGGCCTTTTGTCTGTGCTGCAGCGCACATTCTTCCTGACAGGGCTGTGTCTGAACTCAGCTAAGAGGCTGTGTGATTGGGCAGAGGAGACTCCACATGTGCAGAGACTTGTTCTAACCAGTGCAGTGATCTCTCTCCTCAGATCTATAGCTCAGATATAAAGGTAATATCCGTGAACCTCAGGCATAGTCCCTCTGAGGATGAATGTGTCCTTACAGTGCCTCAGAGTGGTGACTGCTGAGCTCCAGTAGAGCTGAGCAAGGGTGGGATGAATGGGAACCTTTCCTGAGGTTTTCCAATCACTCATATATGCATTTGTACATATACATATGCATTTGTACATATACATATGCATTTCTATATATATGCATGCATAAATATATATACATGTGTATAGATAGGTAAGTATCTATGCAGACATACATATATATGTAAACACATGCATATGTAAATTTGTTTATGGAAAAGTTTTCTAAATGTGGGAAGTTTGCCAAGAGTTGGCTTCCTGTCCCCACTAGTCACTGCTTCCCATTGCTTTACGTCATTCAGGACTTGGTTTTTCATTGCATCTTATCTCCCTTGACAACTAGAGAGTCTGGGATATTAAATGGTAGCAACAGCTTACAGATTTCAAAGCACTTCCGCAGGGCCCATTGCTTTGAGGCTGTACAGTGTGTGTTCTCTCCAGACTCAGGTGGGAAAACCACCTTTCAGAAACTTACAGCAGCCAGGTCAAGGTCACTTGTTTGATGGATAATGTGTTGTGCCCAAAGCGAGGCATGCAGCCCCAGAGCTAGACCAACTGGATCTGCACATGGTGTTCCTGATTAGGGAAAGAGCAGGGTCCCCTACCCCTTCCTGGTGGAGAACGACATCTTGCATGACTGATTTCTATCCCCTCTTATGCGTTTCTGATTTGTTCATTCTTTTGCATTCCATCTGTTTCTGGTTTTCTCCTTTAGGCAGATGAGTTGTGAGTTGAACAGAACCTATTGACTATGTCCTTTGCCAACATACCATCCACCAGTGGTTGAAGAGATGTTATACACAGAGCACATGCAACAGCCAGAAAAGGTTAAAAATGAATGAATGAATGAATGAATGAATGAATGAATGACTCTGTGCCCATTGTGGGGAACTCGCTCCCTGGAGACAGGATGCTGGTGAAGCCTCTGCTCTTGCCTGGGGAGGCCTTCCTAAGAGGTGACTAAGAAAAGGAACCTACAGCCTGAGGAAGTCACTTCAGCATGCCCACCATGGGTGGTGCTCCATCAATGCACTATGCTAAAGTAAAAGGAATGATTTCACAAGGGTCTTAAAGAAGATATCCAAAGGATCTCTAAACGGGATGAGAAGAAGATTTAAGGGAAAGGAGCACAAATGGTTTAAGACCAGGTGGGCAGACAAAAAAAAAAAAAAAGAGCAAAGATCAAAGAGGTACGAAGCAGGAAATCCACCTGATTTGCTCCAAATAAGATCTGGAGTCTTGGTTGTGTTAGCAAATTTAATATAATTTCAATACAGTGAGCAAGGGAAACAGTAAGGTCTGAATATCAGGTATGTCAGGGAAGATTATGGCATCTTAGGGTTTTTCAAAGCAAAGTACCTTGTCATATGAAACTGCTCATGTAATTCATTTGTGACTTTAAAGGAATGGTTCTCTGCATGTATATCCAGCAAAATAAATAAAATGAGCAAATCTCATCGTTTGTCGCTGAAGATGTATCAGAAAAATTCCCAAACTATTGCCTCCCTGCTGTCCTCCGTTCCCTAGCTGATACAAGTGATTCCCTGGTCGACTGCTATTGCTCATCTTTTCTCATTTTGATCCATTTCATTCACGGCAGTGGTAGCCAACTAAGTGTGGTTCAAGCCACTCTGCTGATGTACAGCAGACAATGAAATTGTAATGCCATTGCCTTATGATGATTTGATACAGTTAGAATGACTATTTCCGGTGGACACACCCCAACACAATGCAAACAATAGAGGGACAGCCACTGATTGACAGGAGGTTTGGGTAGGTGACATGTGGGAGTGATTAAAAGGACAGGCCCGAAGCCAGACCTGAGGAGTTGGTCTGGTTAAACCAGTAGGCAGTTTTATCCTATTTACATGTTTCATATTCAGCACTCTTCCATGGATGCAAGTCAATAAGACTGAGAGAACTGAGTGTCCATCAACCTGGAACCCCTGTGGTCCTTTGGTCCCTTTGTTATCAGTTCTGATGCACTCTGCACAGTTTATTTTCTTGAATTTACAACTCTGTTATTTTAAATTCTCCTTATCACTCTAAGATAAGAATGTTGGCCTTTCTGGGTGAAATTTGTCCAAATAAAGGGGATGAGAAGGTTGGTATCTTAAATTCATTTTCTCTGCTGTAATAAAATCCTTGGATGTAAGCAACTTCAGGGAGAAAGGTTTACTTGGCTCCAGGTTACAGTCTCTTATTGCAGGGGAAGTTAAGGTGGTAGCAGCTTGAAGCGGCTAGTCCCATTACACCCACTGTCCAGAGCAAAGAGCAATGAGTTAGTACATGCAGGCTTGAGCTCAGCTCACTTCCTCCTTCTTTGTACAGCCCTAGCTACAGAGAGTATCCCTACCACAGTGTAAAGGTCCTTCCTACCTCATTATGTAACCCTCCACCACAATGGCAACATCATCTAGACAGTTCTCCACCAAGGCCCCTTCCCAGGCAATTCGACATTCTGTCAAACCAACCATCAAGAGGAATGGCTCGGTGATGAAGAGCACTTCCGGCTCTTGCAGAGGACCCCAGCTTGGTTCCCAGTGCCCAGTGTAGGCGGCTCACAACTGCTATATCTACTTCACATCTACTTCACACCTAGTAAATATAAGATCTTCTTCTGGCCTCCACCAGGACTGTTTCTCTCTCTCACACACACACACACACACACACACACACACACACACACACACACACACATCAGCATCACCATCACCACCACCACTACCAACAACAACAACAAAATAACAATCATGAGGCTGGAGAGTACTAGCCTACCAAGCACAAAGCCCCAAGTTCACTTCTTAGCACAAACAACAAACAAAACTCATAAAGTAAAATCAAAATCTGCAGCCTAAACACAATCCATGTAATAAAATATCTGGGTTGCTTGTGAACTAGCACATGGATTGAGTTGTTCCTCCAGTTAAATATCTAAACTGACTGAATAGGTCAAAACTTCCCCCAGAGAAATCAGCAACCAGAAAAACATAAAAGGACAACTCTTACTTCATTGAGATGACTGATAATGAATTTGATAACCTGGAGATAAGTGGTTCTTCACAGTGATTTTGTCTCTTTTTCATTAATATTCTTAATTGGTACAGACAAACTGCTCTTGGGAAAATTATGAAATTATCCATTAATTTTTATTTCACTAATTCTACTGGAAGTGATGATTGAACTTTCTGCAGATGAAATTCAAGTCTGAGATAAAAAGAATGTGAAAACAAGAATACCGAGACCGAGACAGACTATTTTCCATTAATATTTAATTGGTTGCAAATTTTGCCGTCTCAAAAAGTTTCTGCTCTTTACTTCATTAAATAAGTTCTGTCATTGTTCAGCATAATTATAGCTTTGGGGGAATTTTCCCAATAAAAGCTTAGAAGGGGAATAAAAAAATAAAGGAAGCCTAACAATTAATGATAAAGCATAGTTAATAGTTTTCAACGCTCAGACCTTCCCGGGTTTCTGAGTGGTGTGGATTTCAATGACCTATATGGGTGGGTTTGATGAATGCTTAGAATTAATTATATAAGAGAGAGGGTGTCAGGCAAAAGGACAGATCTTTTTTTCAACCTAACAATTTCTCTCTATGCCTGAGTGTTAACTGAACTCTGGGTTTGCATGGCTATTAATACATACTGTGTATATGAAGAGTATCAACAGAAGAGCCAATCTTGCCAGTTCCTTGAGTGTTTGTTAAAAACCCAGATAGGAAGCCTTCTAGATCCCCTATAGAAGTGCTTCTTCTTTATGTGCTTAGATCCAATTTTAAACCTTTGAAATCCTTGCATTATTCTTTCCCGTCTAGGTAGTTCCCAACTGCAGATCAGTGATTTGACTCTCTCATACATAAGGCATGTATCCCCTCATTTAAGAAGTCAACACGTCTATTCCTCCCTTTAGAATTTCTTTCCCTCTCTCCTAGTTTCACCCTGGCAACAAGCAACTTAGGAGAGAGAGTTTATTCCAGCTCACAATTCCAGACGACAGTCCATCATCGTCAGGGAATCACAGCGGTGTGGGAGCTTGAGATAGCTGCTCACATCCCAGCCGCAGTCAGCAGAGAGGAATGACTCCACATGTGCTGCTTGCATGTCCTCATGTTTCCACTTACATAGTACAAGACCCCTGCCTAGGAGCGCTGCCCATGGTGGGCTGGGCTTTCCCACATCAGTCAAGACAGTCCACCATAGATCTCCCTGCCTAGGGAGTGCCGCCCATGGTGGGCTGGGCTTTCCCACGTCAGTTAATCCTCCATAGTTATGACCACAGACCAACCCACTGAAAACAAACTCTCCCTGAGACTCTTCCTGAGTGATTCCAGGTGTGTGAAGTTGACAAAGCTAATAATCTTTCTTTCTTTAGTTATTTCCTTTTCATTTGCTTCCTTCCTTTATTTTTGTGGTGTTAGGAATTAAACCTAGAGCTCCACATAGGATAGGTAAGCACTCTATCACTAAACTATAACCCAAGCCCTGTGTTTTCTTATATATTGACTTTAAGGTAATAGCTTGTGACCTAAAGTTCTACCAGATCTTACAAACATTTTCCAACCTCCCTACATTACCCTTCTGTGCTTATAAAGGGCCCCATGGAATACAAAAATTTATGTCATATTCTCCATGTTGGGAACAAACTCAGATCACATTGTATCATCTTATGTAAGTCAAGAATTTAATAAAAGTGTATTAGATAAATGATTTTTCACTGGTTTGAACAAGATGCATAGGTTAATTCATTTAACGATTTATATATCAATGTCAAAACCTAAGTCCACATGCAGTTTCTCCTTTACCGCTGACAGATTTACATCCTGAGGAATTATAAACTGAGACTGACCCACATCAAAACTGCATGGCACAGTGGCTTGGAAACTAACTGCACTTGCAGCAGTAACAACGTGATCTTCTGATCATGTTGTTAAGAGGGCAACACAGCCCAACATCATGAGAGTGTGATGCCCCTTATATCAGCCTGGGCCGGGGGGTCGGGGGGGGGTGGCGTTCAACATTCAAAATTCAAAGCACCGTTTCTATTTCATGTCTCATAAAGCCAAAAACACCTGAATCCAACCATCCTATGGGGGTGGAGGGGGAGAGAGGGAGAGATGTAGGGAGGGAGAGAGAGGAAGAGAGGGAGGGAGAGAGAGGGAAGGAAGGAGAGAGAGAGGGAGGGAGAGAGACAGGGAGAGAGAGAGATCTCAGATCACAGTCAGGTTCATTAGTGGAGAAATGCCAAAAGGCTTACACTCTAATGTTAGAAATATCAAATATTGCTTTTATGAGCACTATGGCTTGAGCTTTTGCTTTAGGGCTCTGAGAATTCCAGCCTGAAGGGAGGCCTAAAGTCAGTGAGTAGAAGTAAATCAGTGCTTATCCTCAAAGCTCAGAGAGTCAAGCCCAGCCAGAGGGTGGGACACAAGCCTAGTCACCAGGGACAGGTATCAAGAGTGCCTGGATTCCCTCCCTGACACTCTGTGACATGTTCATACAAATAGCAGGAAAACTAGACACTTTCAGAATTCCAATTTTAAACTCAATGCTGCTCCAAGCCTTTGGCAGTCAACCCTGCCTAGACTGCTGTAGACAGAATTCAGGTATGATGAACAAATCCCATATCAACATAAGTTTTGTCCCCACATAAAACCTGGTGGATAGTCATTTTATGACCAGTCCTGGATAGACTAATGAGCTCTTTCAGGGTCTGAAGGATTTTTGAACATTGACTCTGCAGTCTTGGATATGACCCTTAACCTCAGAGTTCAAGATGGTGGCTGGGGCAGCAGTTGCCACTTCCAGCAGAGAAGAAGAAAAAGAAGAAAGGGAAGAGGGGGACAGCTGGCCAGAAAGTGTTTCTTTGCATTGGCCAATCAACACACCCTCCTTCATCTCTTTGGCCAGAACTTAGTCACATACCTGTACCCGGCTACGTAAGAAGCTTGGATTACAACCTTCACTCAGTTCAAACTCAAGACAGCACCAGGGATGGAGGCTGATCATGAAACACCTTATTCAACCTTTGCAGAGAGCCAACCTGCTGCTGAACATTGCTGTCTAGCCAAGGACCAGATTACCCACACACTCTTGTAGCCCCAAATAAAGTATATGAGCAGACATGGGTTAATACCTCCAGGCCAAGGTAATTCCAACAGAGACATAACCCTCCTCTCATTCACCTGTGAACTGTTCACTGACATCCTGGATTAAGCTAGATATTATTATAAATGTGATGGAGATGCCACCTGGTCACTGGATCTCTGAATTGCTGATTGGAGGAGAGTGTCCTGTTCATTAGAGACACATTTTAGGCATAATGTGTACAAGAAATAAACTTCCACTGTGTTTAAGTATTAACATTCATGGGGATTATTATATTTTCTATGGTAAGTTATAATTAGGATTATAATAACCCATAATGCTAACAAGAGGGCCGTGTCAATTTCTCATTAAACCTGTGTATCCTCAGGACCTGCCACTTTACTTACTACCATAATAAGCACTAAATAAAGTCTGGATGAGTTATTACTGAGCACTAGAGGCAGTCACAGACACTAAGAGCACTAAGAGGAAATAATATTTAATTTAGCCTAGGAACGTGTTATTTAGTGTTCAATCCAGGGGCATGTATGTTATGGTATTATGTTCTATATGAGGTGTAAATGCTCCATTGGATAAATTCTCTCATTTGTTCTGTCCTGCCTTACACGTACAAGTGGCAGTGTTGTGCCAGCCAGGCGGACACCTCATATATTCAAAAGAGGTGGCCATGGACTCTGGGAAAATTTATGAAGAGTGACCACAAGGAGAAAGATCGCCTTACAGTAATGGGGGGCTCTTGCTCAGACCTCCACATGCTGATTGCATGGAGAACAGAGAGGCTTTCTTTGAGCTGTCAACGTAAAATACCCACACTCCATTCGTGTGACAGGCAGAGCATTTCCCACCAACGTGGCGGCCCAGAGCGCTGATAATTCTCAATGACAAGGTGAGTGTGCAAATAGACCTCATTCTTCACTGACGGAACCAGTAGATAGAGGAAAGGCCTGGCTTGGACTGTACCCGGCTCACTGGCCCGTAACCCTTCCCTTTCAGCCAAACATCCCCGTCCTGGCCCTGTACAGTTTTATAGCTCTTCACATCATCCTAAGCATACCGCCCTGTGTTAATATTTATGCTGAACACTTTTCCCCCTCCCGAGGATGGAGACTCTCAGGCACTTGAGTTTTTCCTAAGTTTGTATAGAGCGACCCTCCAGGAGTAGATATATATGTCTTAATTTTGAAAGTAGGAGAAATGAGCTACTGCGATTTAAAGGAAAAGCAGAAGAGAAAAACATAGAGGAGGAAGAGTAAAATTCCAGAGGGCCATGTGAGCCTCCAGTTAGGGCACCGTTAATCGAGTTCTGGACTCAGTGGCAGGAGGCTTGGACTCTGATTTTAGTTTGGTTCCCAGACAACTGGGAGAGCCAGCCATCTCAAAATCCCTAGAGTGATGGGAGAGATGACCTATTCAGGTCTTATGGCATGGTCTGTTGGCAAACTATCGTGTGTGTGTGTGTGTGTGTGTGTGTGTGTGTGTGTGTGTGTGTGTGTGTGTGT
>CABHPR010145019.1:26638-41216 GCA_902168415.1 Peromyscus melanophrys
ACATTCACACAATCACACACACACACACACACACACACACACACACTTATAGTTCTAGCGCCCTCGTGACTCAGTTAATGACTAAATTCAGATCCTAAGATCTAGAGAAAGATGGAAGCAGAAAGTCAAATGTCATCTGAGTAAAATTTACACTATTTCCCTTTTAACTCCTAAACTTGACAAGAATTTCATGATGGAAGACAGTCAACTATACGTCTTAGAAATGTGCACAGCAGAACGGACACCAGGCAGAAGGTTAAGTGGCTTCACAGCGCTTCCTTACATGCTTGATTTGACGTTTGCAGGCGGGGCTCCTCTTCTTTTCTATTTCACATCTGATCTTATAATTACCACTCTGTGCACTATGTGGAGATGAAACCTTTGCATAGCGTTGCAGGGGGGTGGGGGGTGGGGGGGGGCAGAACCATGTGTCAATCCATTTTATCCAGCACTTGTTTCTTAATCTCACCCTTCAGGACCCATCCTAAGGGAAGTACAGGGACACCTGTGCCTGCAGCAGCAAGGCATGCATTCCCAAATTACACGCCAAAACAGAGGCCAGAGGTCAGGGCACACTCAATGTCCTGAGCAGCCAGCTGAGCAGTCAAGACCTGACTGTAAGAAGTTGGGTCTCACCCTTGAATGCAATGTGTTTGGCAATGAAAAGAGGAGCCTGGTGTTGTTTAGGAGATAAAATTTGGAGCAAGAATGCAGCTCGGTGTGTTCATTCGGAACCTGGTTTCTGGTGGCAGCTGCCTGCATTTGACGGTGACTCTACTGCTTTCTGGCTATGTGGTTATTTAGTGCGGGTGTTGTTTGTTTGTACCTAAGTTCAGATAACAGGAATAGCTTCATACGATTGCTATGGACATGGAAAAAGCTAGTGTAATCTGAGAGGAGCACACAGTGGGTGCCTCTGTATCCATCATTAATTCTGAGAAGAGCACACAGTGGGTACCTCTGCGTCCATCACTGAGTCTCAGTAGAGCACACAGTGGGTGCCTCGGCAACCATCACTAAGTCTCAGAAGAGCACACAGTGGGTGCCTTTGCATCCATCAATGAGTCTCAGAAGATCACACAGTGGGCGCCTCTGCATCCATCACTGAGTCTCAGAAGAGCACACAGTGGGTGCCTCTGCGTCCATCACTAAGTCTCAGGAGAGCATACAGTGGGTGCTTCTGCATTCATTGCTGTTTCATTATTCTAGCTTCCATGTCTAACCAGAACCAGGCTCTGCTGACCAGCCACCCCTGAAGGGTCACAGATCTCCACACACAGTGGGCATTAGGATTCACCCTTTGCTCTGCTCCAGACCTCTGACAATGTTTCCAGGAATCACAGGTAGGCCCTTGGAGAGCTCATCTTTCAAGGTAGACAGTGGTTTTCTCCATTTTGCAGATGAATGCCCATGCAGGAGGAACCCAAGTGACAGGCCTGAATCCATGTGACTAGTTAGAGGCAACGCCACATCACATGCATTTTCAGAATCCAGATTCTTTGTATGTCATTTGCACTCTACAGAATGCCACACCACCTGTAACAAGCCCTATCTTCAAGACTGAAGGGCCTAGATAGGACTTTTACCCTTTCTGGAGAGAAAGATGTCTAAAGGAAAGAATGTTCTCCATAAACAAACCAGTGTTTTCATGCAAATTGCAAAGGGAATCATTTGATCCATTGTCCCGTCATGCCATTCAGCCCGAGACAAGTCAATGATAAACGTGAGGTCAAGAAAGAACACTCTGGGAAACACAGAGTCCATCTTTAAACCAGATGAGTCCAGCTCCTTAACTAACTCACATCTCCAGCCTTATGTCTCTTGCATGCCTGTCTGCAGAACCAATGTGTGGTCCTCCCTCTACTTTGTCCCCTATGGAGACCAGTGAAGAACAAGCTAGTCAATGTGGGTTGGACCATCGCTCCAAACCTCTATAGCTGCAAGCTCCAGGGAGCCAGAGAGGGAGATACTACTTCTTCCAGCAGCTGAAGAATTCTGCCATGGACCCTAGATGCTGTGGTTCTGGGATCTGTGTGGTCCAACAGAAAGCTTCCTTGGCTGCCTGAAGAAAGAGAGATGCTGAGCCTCATCGGAGTGATTGGCAAAGGAGACACATGCTGCTCCCCACATGTGTCCACACTGTTCAGGCTGCCAGTTGGGCAAAGACACAGGAGCAGCCCCATCAGTGAGAACGTATCCAAACAAGCAACCTACAGCCTGCCTGGGGCTGTGGTCCTGCAGCCAACAATCTGGCTGGAAATGAATGAGATCCCTCCTAGCAGAGTTCCAAGCTGGAAGGAATCATTAAAACAGTGGCTATTATTTCTCTGCAGAAAAAAGAGAACTCAGTCGGGGTCATTCTAAAATAGTCTTCGCAGAGACATCTGTTCCGGTGGTAGCTCCACTCGAGCAAGCAAGCATGCAACGCTCTGGTTTCCTGTGCAACGGATGAGAGCATGTTTGCATGCAGAAGGGTGTATTTTCATAGCGAATGCCTGGCTTGTTTGCAAATACTAAATGAGAGATGGTTCAAGTGGGGTGGGCTGGTGAGAGTGTCATGTCCATGTCATTCATCTAATGGCCTTCCTGTGGCTGCTAAGGGCCAGGCGGAGGTGACTGGCGGGGCTCTAATGAAACTGATAACATCTTTTGCTTGGCTAGAAGATGACTCACCATCCAGAGCCTCATTAGCACAGGGTCACCCAGGGACTGACAGGTCCCTTTCAGAAAAGGAGGCAGAGATATCCAGCACATGGCTGGCATTTCAATGACTCTTTCACAGAGGAGAAACCGGCTTTGCTAAGTAAGCCAGGAATGCACATTCTCAAAAGAGAAGAGTGATTGCTGCTAATTAGAGATAATTTCAAGACGCTCTGACAAAATGCAGGTGGAATTCTTTCATTTCATTTGCTTATGGGTTGTTCTGAAATACTGGCTGCTGTCCAACAAATACCTACAGTTTCTATGAACTTATAAGGGTCCAAGGCTTCGATACAAAGCCCAGTTGAAAAGTGTTCACCTTAGTAACATCAGTGTCCTGGCTGTATTTGTATACAATTATCACTGTGTCAGATATACCAGCCAGAGAGAGAATCATGCTGGTAATAAAAGACAAAACTGGCCTTCTGCTGACAGAAACACAAGGCTCACTTGCTCCAGGAAAGCCAGCTGTCCAGAGAAGTTCATACTCACTATGTCATAGACACTAACATTTGAGAACCATCCTACTCACAAGAACTAGTGTTTAATCTTTCCCTCCTCTCTTGCTGACCAACTCTTCCAGAATGCTCGCTGTCTCTTACAAGCTGGTGGCTGCCTAGACTTTGTATACTTTCTTTGCCTTGTATGTGATCCCCGTCTCTCTTCTAATGAGTGTCCTTTCTACCCTCCATCCAGATTCATCCTCTCCCAAACTCAAGCCCCATAGAGCCAAGAGCCTGCACATAGCACAATTCGATATAGGATCTCACAATGAGCACCTAACTTTTACCTTTTATGTTTGAAAGAGTTTTTAAAATTGTGGTGTGTGTGTGTGTGTGTGTGTGTGTGTGTGTGTGTGTGTGTGTCTGTGTCTATGTGTGTGTGTGTCTGTGTGTGTGTCTGTGTGTGTGTCTGTGTGTCTGTGTGTCTGTGTGTCTGTGTGTCTGTGTGTCTGTGTGTGTGTTAGTGTTACATGTTTGTGAGTGCCAACAGAGGCCAGAAGAGGGCATTGGATCCCTGGAGCTGTTGTTACAGCAGATTGTGACCTGCCCAATGTGTGTGCTTAGAACAGAACTTGGGTCCCCCGCAAGAGCAGCGTACACTGTTTGCTTTGTTTCACTCTTGTTTTTCTATTAGTTTTTTTGTTGTCTAAAGAGACAGAAAGAAGATGTGGAGTTAGATGGGCAAGGAGGTGGGAGATATCTGGGAGGAAACAAAGGGGGAAACCATAATCAGAATATACTGTAGGGAAAATATCATTTTCAATTAGAGAGACAGAGACACAGAGAGAGACAGACAGAGAGAGACAGAGAAAGAGAGGAGGGAGGAGAAGGCCATCAGAGACACAGAAAGGAACATTTCCAGAGAGGACATCACTCTTACTTTGGGGCTGCTCTTTCTGTTCCTCAGCACAGACCTTGTGCCAGTAGTTAGTAGGTACTTAGTGGCTGGAGCCACCTCCTTCTCTGTACCTTCAGTCTCTTAAACTGGGGGAAAAATAGAGACAGAAATGGTTGACAGGGAAGGAGAAGAGGAAGAGGGGGAGCAAGAACAACAAAGAACAAGAAGCAGCTACAATGAATGAAGAAGAGAGGGTGGGATGATGTAGGTTAATATTTATATTTATATTTATATTTATATATAAATATATATATACACATATATATGGATGTGTATATGTATATATTATAGATGATAGATGATAGATGATATAGACAGATGATACAGATAGATGATAGATAGAGAGATGGTAGATAGATAGATGATAGATAGATAGATAGATAGATAGATAGATAGATAGATAGATAGATAGATGGATGATAGCTGGATGACAGGTATTGGATGGATGAATGGATGGATGGATGGATGGATGGATGGATGGATGGATGGATGGATGGAAAAAAACAGACAGACAGACATTAGTGGGCAGAGCTCTAAAAGGGTAAAGCTGTCTGTGCCCTCCCCTCTGCTCTCCCTACACTCTGAATGCCACCCAGGTAATGCAGTGGGCACCATCCTCCCTTCAACATGTGGCAAATACAACCTTTCCTACATCCCAGATTCACTTTCTCCAGAGATGCTGAACCCATTCCTACCTCTGTGGGCTTAAAATTTAGCATCAGATGCAAAATGATTTTTCTGTAATTATTCTTACATAGTATATTTATTATACACAGTTGTAAACTACCATCCTCATGTTTTCTAATACAGGCAAATGAATGCAACATGAATTAACATTCCTGAATGTCTTACTGGGCAGTGTTCTAAATGACTGCTGCACTTGTATTTTTCTGAGTACTACCATTGGTCATGCTTGCCTAACACAAGCCACCTTCCAGAGGAGACACTGGAATGTCATACAGAAGCCATACTTTCTTCATCCCACAGCAATAAAGACATGTTCACACAAAACAGCTCCAGTGTTTAAAGGAACTTTCTCATCAGAAAGGGAGAATAAATTAAGAATTACCAGGGTCTAAGCAAAGGGAAGGATGTTTAGTGCCTGAAATTCCACGTGTTAGAGATGTACTGCCCAAATTTACACTTTCAATGGCATTTGGAGCTTGGGACTCCAGGAGTGATTAGGGTTAAGGGCCTCAGAGCGGGAGCCCTAAGGACATTCATGGCTTTATAAAATCGAGTATGCACACTAGCCTCGCTTCACCACACCTTCTGGGACATGACGACACAGCGAAGAAGCCCTCAAAGGGTGGGGGCAGATCCATACTCTTGGACTCCTAGCCTCCAGAACCATGGACTAAATCAATGGTTCTCAAACTGTGGGTCACAACCCCCATGGAGGTCATATATCAGATATCCAGCATATCAGATATTTACATTACTATGCGTTACAGTAACAAAATCCTAGTTATGAAGTAGCAATGTAATAATTTTATTATTGGAGGTCACCACAACACAGGAACTGTATTAAAGGGTCTCAGCATTAGGAAGGTCGAGAACCACTGGACTAAATGATCTTCTGTTCTTAGAGCCTTCCAGGCAATTTCCATGGCAACAGGAAACAGAATTGGACAGTAAGAGATGCTGTAGTGATGGAACTATTCTGTATTGGACTGTATCAATGTCAATACCCTAGTTGTGATGTTATCATGAAGCTTTCTAAGATGTTACTGTTGGAGGAGATGGGTAAAAGGTACACCATGAGATTGTGGTATTATTTCTTATAGGTGCATGCGAATCTACAGCCATCTCAGAATTTCAAATTTAGTTTCAAAAAGAGGGAAAGAATAGAAGAGGTGCCTCACATATGGAGAACAGAGCCAGGAGGTATCTGAGTGGTTGAGTCCGGTGAATGAGGAGGCGATCCATCAATCACAGGCCACCTCTGCCATCCCCCTCAGACTTCAGAGGGATAGACACTTCTTGAGGAAATGAGAACAGGAGATGGGGAATGAAAGCTAAACCTGGAACCCTGCAACAATAGGAAGGAGACAAGGAGAGAGAACAGCACATCAGGATGGAATGATCTACTTTCCCATCTCTGGACCTTGTGTTAGAGAAAGACTGTGGTGATGTATTGTGTACCCTAATAAACTTGCCTGAGGATCAGAGGACAGAGCCAGCCACTAGATTAGACGTAGAAGCCAGACAGTGGTGGCACACACCCTTAATCATATCACTGGGGGGCAGAGATCCATCTGGATCCCTGTGAGTTCAAGGTCATGCTAGAAAAAGAGACAGGCAGTGGTGGCATACACCTTTAATCCTAGTACTGGGAAACATACATGTCTTTAATCCCAAGGAAGTGATATCTGGGCAGAGAAAGGTATATAAGGTGTGAGGAAACAGGAACTCCCTCTTTGGGCTGAGGATTTCGTAGAGGTAAGAACTGGTGGCTGGCTGTTCTGTTTCTGTGATCTTTCAGCTTTCACCCTGATATCTGGCTCTGGGTTTTTTTGTTTTTGTTTTTGTTTTTTACTATAACACTGTTTAAGATTCAAACAACAGATGATGCCCAACATCAGCTTTCCCATCTCTGGAGTTTGTGCTAGAGAAAGACAATAAAGAAGACAGCACAGGGGCCCCTTCTCTTTAGAGTTGTGGAAGATGTCACCAAGCCAAGTAGAACTGGTTAGCTTAGGGCTGAGTAGAGGGCTCAGTGGGATCAGGGGCACTATACTGAAGATTCAGTTTTTAAGCCACCTCCTTTTTTTTTTTTTATCAACTCTAACATTTGATCAGGGAAGCATCATAGCAAGTAGATCCTAGGAGTTTGGGAGTGTCATTCAGAGACCAAAACCCCAATTCAAGAAGCCCAGCTCTTTCCTCTACTGAATTCACAGACTCACACTTGTTGGAAGAACTAAGGGAGAAGGAAGACCTTTCTACTGGCCAGAGGGTAGTACTGGGGGAGGTGTCCTCTTTACACAAGGACTGTGCCCTTCAGGAGCCCATAGTCACATGATAAGTGTTTGTTAAAGTGCCATGCTGAGTGAATTGTTATAGGTAATGATGGAGCCTGAGAGAGTGATGGTTAGCATGGAAGAGGCCTGGCAATGTACCCTCAGAGTGTGATGGTTACCATGGAAGAGGCCTGGCATTGGAACATGAGAGGGTGATGGTTAGCATGGGAGAGGTCTGGAAACTTTGAAGCATAGCTGCCATTTGACTATAAGCAGTCACACAAAGGTCAAAGGAAGTCTTGGAGAAATCAAGGGTAGTTCTATGGAACTCAAGGGTAGTCTCATGGAGGTGAGGAATCATCTTGTAGAGTCAAGGGTGACCCTGTGAAGGTCAAGGAGGGTTGTGTGGAGGTCTCTGTCTTTAAGATACAGTGTGATGCAAAGTCTTGGTGCAGATTGAGTCAGTCTACCCAAGTAGGGTAGACACAGAACAGAACCAACACTCAGCTCTAGATACATGGAAGGCTTTCTCTATTTTGGCTCCCCTTGTACTCTACCAGCATCTGCTCTAACATAATCCTAGATATGCTCAGGAATCCATTTGATTACATGAGCATGAACATGGCTCCTACAGGATTAAAGGACCAGGGGACAGACTCAGATTCAGATTGTTCAGGAACTGAAGCTTATAAAATGTGGGTGGGGACCAGCAAGGTGGTTCAGCAGGTTAAGGCACTTGATGCTAAGGCTGATGACCTGAGTTCATGATTCCCTGACTTCTGTCCCTAAATGACTCCTCTAAGTTGTCCTCTGACCTCCACAAGCACCCTGTGACATGTGTGCACATGCATGTGCTCCCCAACATGCACATAGACACACACATGTGCAAAGTACATAAATGTGACAAAAATAAACATGGATGACACTTTACATGTAAGTATTTCACAAAACACAGGACCAGAGAAGGACTGAGCAGGCACTGAAGCCTGAGTCATGACTTGTACAGCAAATCTGTTCTGGCCAAGGTTGCAGCTCATTTTTCCTTGACATCTGGCTCCTGTGGACAGCCAGAACTTGCTTAGGGATAAAGCAAAGATTGAGTGGTTCCCCACAGAAAGAGCCGAGGATGGATAACTATAGTGTTTCTTAGCCTTATAGTTAAAAGGTGGTTTGATTCCTTCCCTTTCAATGGCAAGCGCTCCGGTCATCCTTGGAGGACTGACCTCACTTGTTATTTTTGCCCGAGTCCCTGAGCTGGGCATCAGAAGGCTTTACAGGCTATGATCACCAGGTCTATCTAAGCACATGCACGGAAGCTGGGAAGCTGGTCGTCTGCTATTTGTGACCAGATTAGATAAATCCTCCAAGGAACGTGTGCTTTCATTTCAATGTTGGACCGCAAAAGAAACAGAGTGAAAAATGAAAGCCGGAGGTCAGTTTCAAGTGTGGGGCAGAGGGATGAGGGCTTTACCTCAGAGCCAAAAGCCTTCTCTCCCCAGAGAACACACGCCATCTGTAAGCCTGCCTATTACCAGACACATCCTTCCTAGAATCAGAAATATGAAACAGCCTATTACCCACACATCCCATTCCTCTAGACACAGAAGATTCTAGAACCATGAATCATTGTTTCTTAAACCCATGCCTAATTTCCCAACTGCTGTCCTGATTAATTCCCCATCACCCAGGTGGAGTGAGTCCACCTACCTAACCCCTGATTCTGAGGGTCCCTTGTAGCTCAGATGTGTCCCTCAAATGCCTCCAGGTCCCCCTTCATCCACAAGCTCCCAGTAATCAAAGGCATTCCAGATGTATAAAATAGAACCTCCATTTCCTCTCCCCTACTCCAGAGCCACAACTGAGAAGTTAGTAAACTCACTAGCCTCGCTTCCATCTCTCCAGCTCTGACTTAAGACTTTGCTGCCAAGGGGGGCTCCCTATTCAACAGAAGTGGGTCGCTACTCAGTCTGGGAAAATGAGGCACTTGTGGGCACTGGTGGACACACAGAATGCTCGCTCATAACAACGCCCTAGAGAGTCCAATGGAGGTGAACAGGCTATTGCAGTTCCTGCGGCTAGGAGTAAGAAATCTTACAGAAAAATGCAAGGTCAGACAGCAAAATAAAAAAGGCGTATGTGGGATAGAGGCCAAGCCCTTGGAGAACTATGAGACTCCTTTTACCTCTAGGGGACAAAGAATTCACTAGAGCACTACAAAGATGTCAACTGAACATCAACTCCAGAAGAAGACAAGCCAAACACATGTCCATGCCTTGTCTTTCTCTTGAGCCCCACAAATCCTCCCCAGACAGAGCTGACAGAGTGGTCATTTCTGCAGGGGTCACTGGAAGGTCACTGCCACCGTGTTCTTCAGCTCGCAGCGGTGAAAGCTGGATCTCAAGGAGGTTCCTAAGATGATGAGGTCATCTTGGATGCCAGTCAGCTGATTAAAAATAATCACATTCCATTTTTGGAGAACTTGAGCGTGTTGTGGATGTGGAAAGTCTAAATTTTTTATATGATTGTCTCATTCTTACTATCTCAGAGATGAAAAGAAAACTAGATTATTTCTAGCACCTGCCGTGGAGGGCATATTGATGCTGGTGGCTTTTCTTTACATTTTTTTCTTTCTCTGTTTCGTGTGTGTGTGTGTGTGTGTGTGTGTGTGTGAGAGAGAGAGAGAGAGAGAGAGAGAGAGAGAGAGAGAGAGAGAGAGAGAGAGAGAGAGAGAGAGAGAGAGAAACAGTGAGAGAGAGAGAGAGAGTGAGAGAGAGAGACAGAGACAGACAGAGACAGACAGACAGATAGACAGACAGACAGACTGTATATGAGTGGGGGTGTGTATGTGTGTGAGGGTGTGTCTGTGTTGTGAGAGTGTGAGTGTGTAAGAGAGAGAGAGTGGAGAGGAGTTGGAGGGGATGTATTATGAGTGTATGTGAGTTTGTGTGAGTGTGTGAGAGTTTATATATGTGTGAATTTGTGTGTCTTGAGTGTGTTGTGTGTGTTGTCTGTGTGTTGCATGCACTTGTCACTGCAAGAAGAACGTACATCTGTGCATGCAGGTGTCTGTGTGCTTGTCTATATGTTGAGGTTGGAGGTTGATGTCAGATCCCTGTCACCTTTCACCTTTGTCTTTAAGGACGGGCTCTTGGTGAACTTGAAGCACATTGGTTGGGCTAGACTGGCTGAGCAAGCAGCTTCGAGAACCTGCTCGCCTCTGTTATACCCTTCCATCCTAGCGCTCAGGCCACAGGGACACGCCACTATGCTTGGCTTTTTACCTGGGTCCCGGTGATCCTAATTCAGGTCTTTATGGATGCCCCAAAGACACTTCACCCACTAGTTACCCTCCTGTTTCTTCTTCCAGGATTGGTGTCGAGTCTGGCTGGAAGTTTGATCATCTCCGTGTTGGAAAGATGAAAAGACCGCAGTGTAAGACACAAAGCATAGGGTGATTTTCCAAACTTCAGCAGCTGGGAGAGAGACAGTCAGGTTCTAATCATGGGGCTGTTCCACTCCAGAGCCGGTATAGCCACTGCCTTCCCCGGGACCACGTATGCTCTTATTCCCTCTAAATCCATCATCCATAGACTCCCAGAGACGCAGGCAGGCAGATCTGGCAGCCAGCTCATCTCCATCACTATTCAGGCTGACAGAAGTGAGAGCAGAGTGGAGGTATGCTGACACACAGGTCAGTCTGTCCAGCTTGACCAATGCAATGCCAGGGTTTCTCTGTCAGCAGTGCCAGAGCTGTGTGCTGGGAAGCTGGAGTCTGCCCTCCTGCTCTGCTCATGGGCCACACACTGTAGTCCATGTGGGCATGGTGCTGGACACATGCTCCCCGTCACCTCTCTCTTCTATAATATGTTCCTCAAGGACACAGGGAGCCCAGCCTGTGTCATCCAGAGATGGCATATCTCAAAGACGGAATGACAGCAGCTGCTGGCTCTGCAAGAAGTCTGTCTTGATGAACACCCAATCCTTGAGACCAGAGATTGCCGGTTTTTTTTTTTCCTAATGTGCCTGATCCATCACCAACACTGCTGTCCTCCAAGTGATTATTGATTTCAGATATATTTCAATTTCGCAGCCAAGAGATTGCCCTACATTTCATTTTAAATGACTAATAGCTAAGAAATGATGGAGAGCCACATACTGTTTTCTTATTAACAAAATGCCTCCACAGACATGATCACAGGATCTGTCCTGTCATGCTTCACGGGGAAAGGAATGCCTCTCTCTGTGTAATGGAGGGGAAAGTAAAGGGCAAGATTGTGTGCTCATCATAAACACTTCCTTCAACTAGCGCAGAACCAAGATTCCAACCCAGTTTCTTTGACTAAAGATATCACATTTCTGACGCTTTGTCTTAATGTTTCAACTTAATGAGATTTAGAATAATCTAGGAAATGCATCCCGGCATGTACAAAGAGGATTATCTTAAGGTAACTGATGTTGGAAGAACTGCCCACTATGGGTGGCACGATCCCCTGCACTGTGATAAGGTAAGATAAATGCAGGCATCCATTGCTTTCTGATTCCTGATTGTGGATGCAAGGTCAGCTGCTTCGAGCTCCTGCACTCTGACTTCCCTCTCCTGACGGACTATACCCTTGCATCATAAGCCAAAAGGAACTCTTTCTCCCTTAAATTGCTTTCATCGAGGTATTTTCTTATATCAAGCAGAAACCAAGACAATGTTCTGTCCAGTAACTCAGGCTCTTTGTTTCCATAATACTTTGCCTATCCTCCAAACAACTCAGAAGCACAACCCTGTTTTGATGTGTCAAATCCAGAAGAAAAGAACTTTGAGTGAACTCCGTGGTAGAGAGTCTGATGGTCATGTTCAAGGCCCTGGTTTCAAGCCAGGAATAGAAAATATAGATCCAGAAGAGAATGGGAGTCTTGGAGGGAAGCTTAGATTGTTTTTTATTCTATGTGTTCTGAAAACACCAGTTGTTTGCTGAATATTTTTGAGTGAAAGAAGACAAACACAGAAGGATTAACTGTTTGCCCCCAAATTACACAGCCAACAGGGCTGAGGCTGGAAACTGAATGCAGTTTCTTGATGAAACCAAGCATTGACTGACACCTAGACCACCCTGATATGGGCGAAATTATTAAGGCCACTCCACGTAGTTAAAAGGGAGGTTTATTTAGTGGCGTAACATACAAGTGAAGGGATAGGTGGGTTGCAGGGTCTGGGAAAGGTATATCGCAGTCCAGCAGTGTTCTCTGGAGAACTCTGCACGGTCTACCTCCAGTGTCCAGGGTCCAGGCACCAAGAGAGTCTGTGCATCCGGATCTCGGGTCTTCAGGGTCCTCTCTCAGCCCCGCCTTGTAGGCGTGACAGTTACCGAAGCCTCAGTGGAGGTTGGAACTTCCAGGTCAAGGTTGGAATGGCTACCCACTACACCCTGACTGTCATTTGAAGCATCTACCCCAATTTTGATACTCTAGAGGGAAGGGAGTCAGGACCCTAGAATCGAGGGAACTATTTTTCGTCTTTACCAGTCAATACATAGGACTGTAATGTCCTTTTTCCACTGACGAATCAATTAATTCCAAGATAAATCCATCCAGGACTGTGGTGGAGGAACACAGAGGGTCAAGTAGCCTCTCTCTTCCTTGTAGTGATTGCACCAAGCATAGGGAAAAGAACGGTCACAGAGTTTAGACCCCTGATAAGTCCCTCACAAGGGATAGTCTGTGAGAGTCTGATTTTTTTTTATTTTATGAATTGGAAAAATTATTGACTTCAAACAGCAGGACCTGTCACTACTTAGCAACTGAGAAGTGAGAGTGGTGTCCAGTGGTCGAAAGGCCGGTGTGTAGTTAGGTTTTGGGGTGACATGAGAAGTCAGAGAAAGTGGAAACCCCAAGGGTGTACAGAGGTAGAGGATATTTTGCAGAGACCATTGGGGTTGACAGTCTTTTCAGTAGAATATCAAAAAGCCTCAACTTCTCAGCTGAAAGAGACCATCACAGAAATTCATCACTTCTCAAAATGCAGAGAAGAATTTATCAAGAGGTACTGTGGTGGTTTGAATAAAAATAGCCCCCCATAGGCTTATAGGGAGTATCGCTATTAGGAGGTGTGGCATTGTTGGAGTAGGTGTGGCCTTGTTGGAGTAGGTGTGGCCTTGTTGGAGTAGGTGTGGTCTTGTTGGAGGAAGTGTGTCACTAGGGCTGGACTTAGACATTTCAGATGCTCAAGCCAGGCCCAATGTCACTCTTTCTTCCTGCTTCTTTCAGATTTGATGTAGAACTCTCCATTACTTCTCTAGCACCATGTCTGCCTGCATGCCACCATGATTTCCACCATGATGACAATGGACTAAACCTCTGTAAGCCAGCCCCCAATTAAATGTTTTCCTTTATAAGAGTTGCCTTAGTCAGAGTGTCTCTTCACAGCAATAGAAACCCTAAGACAGACACCCAGCCCCAGCTGGAATATCTATAACACAACCTCTAATACTCAGGGAACATTATAGAAGAGGAAGTGGAAGGATTGTCAGAGCCAGAAAACCAGGCTGTCTGCCACGAGATAGTGTTTTCTATATACGACATGGAGCTGTACCCAACAGTGTGGCCACCCAAACAAGATCTGCACAGTGACACCACCTGGCATGGCAACATGAATGGGAGAAATGTCATAGGAACCCATGCCTAGCTAAAAAAAAAAAGAAAAAAACTACAGGCAAGTGATGGTTGCTAAGAGAGGAAGAGTCATCCTGTCCAGGGACATGCCTCCTGGTACTGCAGTGAATACAGATCAGACATGTCATGTGATAAACAGAAAATCGGCACATCCTAGACATGCAGACCTCAGAGCAGGCACTGTCTCCTGTGTCTATCTCAAACACAAGCTCAACAATCATCTCTTCCCCAAACCCTTCCCCCAGAACCCAAGAAGGACTGGCCTTATCTGCCATGTATCTGCTTTGGTGTTGGACTCCCCTACGACACCTACATTTCACTCCTTTGCCAAGCACCAGCTCCCCCTTCCTGGAAAAGGGTGTGTCCTTGGCAGCTCGCAGTGCCAGCGCCAAGCCTGGTGAGCTTTAAGTGCTAAGTGGATGGTTAGTAGATAATTGATATGGCAACATGGATGGGGGGACTCTCATAGGATTCCCACCCCTAGCTGAAAAGCTATAGGCAATTAATGGGTCCTGCTTCTGTGCAGGATGAGTAAAACAAGATGCAGCAAAATGAGCAAAAACATGAACTAGAGGTTCGTGGAGCCGACAATGTAGATTTCAGATTATCCAAATATCAGCTGATTCTATAAATAGTCACTGTTCACCTCCCATGTACCAGACAGGGTGTTCAAATTCTCAAACTAAAATCTTCTAAACGATTCCTACTCCTGTAGAAAAGCCAGACAAATAAACCACTAACTGCGGCACATCCCAGAGCCTCCAGGTTCCCTCTTTTCCTGACTAACATAGAGGGTCCCAAAGTGACTGAAGTCTAGGCCATCCATGCATGAAACATTCCCTCTGTCTTACAAA
>CABHPR010145019.1:41226-64844 GCA_902168415.1 Peromyscus melanophrys
ATTCCCTCTGTCTTACAAAGCTGATGTCGGTATGCCTTGTTAGTTGACACCTGAGTGTGAGAGTTTCGGTTGACAATTTAAGGAATACCCAAACTAGGAGACTAAGTCAACCACAGGGTGGACCAGCATACCTCAGGCCCCAGGTGACATGGCCAAGCACAAGCCTGTGAGCCAACAGGTGAGAATCTGGGAGAAGGAAAAGGGTGACAACTGGGCACATGCCTTGAGGGGGATGAGCTGCTGAGGACAAGGGTCCGAGGAAGGAATGGGTCCCATTAGATAAAAGAGAACTGAAGTGCAACAGGTATGTTTCTTGTCTCGACTCTTTGGTCTGGCTCCCTGCCGCCCAGCAGGCTGATGGGGAGGAGTGTGAGGTGAGCTATGAAGGGCTTCTTTGCATCTCTGAGATCTGTCAGCAACAGGGTTGTTCTCACATTCAATTTCACAGATGGAGGAAGGCTGGCCTACAACAGGAAACATGTTCTAAGAGACTTAGAACTTCAGAGACAGTGAAAGGGGACTGGGGATCAGTGGTAATGGGTGGTCCGTGTTAGGGTAGACAGCTCAATGGAAATGACATTTAAACTACAGGTAGAGGAAAGGTGATGGGGGCAGGGGAAGACAGCCTTGTACAGGAAAGTCAAGTGTCTGCTCAAGAACCTGGGTGAGCCAGATGGGGTGATACATACTGGTAACACCAGTATTTGGAGGGCTGAGGCAGGAGGATCACCATGAACTCAAGCTAAACTGGCCTGCACAGTGATTTCCAGGAACAACTTGAGCTACACAGAAAGACCTTTTCTAAATAAATAAATCTTGAAAGTGGGCCCTCACGCTTATGGGCAAAAGCTTGGTGAACATCCCATAGTGGCAGTGTGGGGTTATAAAAGGTGCAGGGGAAGCAGGTGGAGAGCTCTTGGCCATGGTTCCCATCCACTTGACCCACAAGGACTTCATCATGGAGTACATCAGCATTTATCATCTTGGGGTACAGAAGTCACTTTTTCCCAGTCATGTTGTCTGGGATTCTTTCTTCCCCCAAACAGAATTCCCATGATAGATGTATTCACTATCACCACTGTCCCACAGGCAAATGGCATGTAGTACAAATACCATGACATTGCTGAAGAGATGCCCAGTGAGTGGCCAGCACTGTCCAGGGCATAAATGTCAGCGATTAGCTCTTCTTCCTAATGCAACCTGTCACCTGTGCTCTTCAAATGTGTGGTTGCTTCTTGGTGACTTTCAGAAGATGTGGAGATATTACTGTTACGATTCCTTCTACCTTATTTGCCCTCCCATGGTTTCCATGGACTCCTCCTCCTTCCTTCTCGCTCACCTCACTTACCACCCCCATTCATCCTTAGGAGAAAGAGCACACCTTTCACCAAGCTCTCACGAAAGTCTTGTGCGAGGGCACCTGAGGATAATGGATCCATGGAAAGTCAACAGAAATGTTTACCCCAAGTTTCCTGCATGTCAGGCTATGACAGCTTGCCTGCTGTCTCCAGAGCTATGTTCATGTCAATAAATCTGTTTAACTCCCCCCAGCAACCTGCTGTCTCTTCCCAAGGCAGAGAAGCTGTGAAGAATTGGGGTTCTGTCTGAATTGCACCACCCCCAGGGACTTTTGAAGCACACCTTGCTACATCACGCCTTTGAGAACTTTGTCTGATTATATCTAAGTTTAAAAACTCCTTTGCTGTCTTCACTGTTTTACAGCAGCTACAGTGGTATGGGAGGCAGAATGCAATTTGAATGTGTATGTGTATATGTGTGTGCTCATGTATTTTGTACATGATTTGTGTAGAGTAGGTATATCAGTAGTGTGTGGTATGCATGTAATATGTGTATGTTTTATGTGTCATAGTGTGTGTGTGTGTGTGTGTGTGTGTGTGTGTGTGTGCGCGCAGTGTGTGCTTGTTTGTGGAGTGTATGTGTATGGCATGTGGTATACTGTGTTTTGTGCTGTATGTGCTGAGTGTGTGAACAGTAGGTATGTGGACAATGCATGTTGCATATATGTTATGCATGTAGTTTACGTGTAGGGTGGTGTGCTATGTGGTTTGTGATATGTGTGTGAGGTATATGTCTGTGTGGCAGGTATGTGGTGTATGTGTGTGTGTATGATATGAAGCCTTGTTCCTGTGGATATAATTGTAATGGGGGATCTGGTTGGTCCCCTAACTTTAGGCTCAGGTAGAGTCCTCCCCGCCTGCAGAGACCCTTATTTTTGAAAATGCATTGTGCAGTGGTTGAATACAGCACAGACATTGGAGACTCAAAGACTCAAAATCAAATCCCAGATTTAACCATATATATGACAGGCAGGCAGGGCTGGTTAACTGCTTCAGCTTTATTGATTTCATGTACAGACTACAGAAGACAGTATAAAGAGCAAATGAAAAAAGCAGATACTAAACACTGAGCTTGGTATCTGGCACACGGAAGGATTTCATACAACAGGCTTGGGATTTTGTCCTGCTTCACCTAGTACATGTGAGGTCTCTAATATACCCACCAAAGTACCAAATATAACCACCCAGATACCCAATATGATCCCCCACAGAGGCAATATGCACATTCTCTTCCTTCCATTGGTGGAAGAGTTGAAAGGAGAGTAAGGAAGGAAGCCAAAGATTCTCAAGGCTGTTGTCACCCAGAGCTGAGTATCCCAGAAGTAGACCCTGCAGAAAGAGCCCTACCTCCCTAGAGTACAGCAATATTGCTGGAGTTGCACCCTCTCCCAACATCGCCTATGTTTCCCTATAGCTCAGGAAGGCAAGCATCCCCACAGCCATCAGCCACATCCTAACATCCCCATCCACTCTGCAGTTGAACTTGAGCTACTTCCTGCCCTTATGGACCTTCAGATTCCCAAACTGAAGAAAGCGCTTGGAAGGAAGAGTTCAGAGAGTTTCCAAACTACATCACAGTGTCCCCAAGGAAAGTAGAACACATCTGTGAAGGAAGAGACAAGGATGTCCTGGGACCACCCTTAGTCCTCAAGGGCCAACAGCTCTAAATGGATCTGTTCAGGGTACCAAGTGCCAGCATCCCACAGATTCAACATGAGCAACAAGTACTATTCAAAGCTAAAGGCAAAACAATATAATCCAGCTTGAGTCTGAATACCATTATGACACAACCACCTCCCCATGCATCCTACCCCACACAGCTATCCCAGTTCTCCTAAAACTAACTTAAGTCACAGAACAAACTGAGAAGAAGGCATTTCAGGACCTCCCAAGTCTTTGAAGCAGCCCAGGAGCTCCAGGTTTCCACTCGTATCCCAACTCAACAGTTCACTGGGATGGAAAGGACACAAAACCAATACATTTTACCACCCCTGGGGATCACGTTGGATTTGGGGTATTTTTCTTTCAAGAGCAAAGGCAGAAAGAACAGCAGCAGCCTTACCATCTTGAGGCCAATGTCTCTTGACACACAAGGGACGAGAGGTCTCAAAAAGGAATAAACTGGTAGATTAGCTTAGGGGAGGTGACACTATCCTGGTGGACTTTGACACACCCCCATGGATCTGGTTGATCATGGGCCATGCACATGCCCAGGAGAGATAAGAGACGACCATGTTCCAGATCTTCAGGGAAGACTATGTTCTAAATCTTCAGGGAAGACTATGTTCTAGATCTTCAAGGAAGACTATGTTCTAGATCTTCAGGGAAGACAGTGTTTTAGATCTTCAGGGAGGACCACATTCCAGATCTTCAGGGGAAACTGCATTCCAGATCTTCAGGGAAGACTGCATTCCAGATCTTCAGGGAAGACCATGTTCCAGATCTTTAGGGCCTGCTGCTCATTGTGTAGGGATATGAGAACTAACCAAACACAACCAGAGGAGGAAGAAAGGCTGTGTAGATGTGCTAACAGCATGGGCTCTGAAGTACTCTTCCCAAGCTCCCTGCCACACAGCCCTCTCTGGTATAGACCAATTGGTGGAGCACAAAATAGACCCCAGTTCATCTTATAATGGAATTAAAATGAGAGATTTATGTAAGAAAAATGGCTGAGAAAATTCTTCATATTTAGAGGTTAAACAAAGTAATACTTTTAAAAAAAAAATGAGTCTACATGCACAAACAAGATATAGTCATCCTGACTCAGCACTTGCTCTCCAAACGGAGCCAACGACTTTGCAAAATGGAATCACCCAGGGCAAGACAGCCTAAGAGCCACAACACAATATCGCACAGCTTGATCTCCACACATTACATTGGAGAGATGAGATGTCTTCCCAAACTGATCTAAATATAGTTTCTGCACAATCCCTATCAATATCCTAGCAGAATTTTTAATAGAATTGACAAGCCAATTTACATTTCCATGGCAATAAAAAAAACAATGGTGAAAATGAAGAACAACCCTGGTGACTATCACCCAATTCCAAAACTTGAGTCTGATGCTATATTGCGGCAGTGTGGACGGATGGGCGGCAGTGTGGAAGGATGGGCGTAGCCAGCTGTGTTCAGTGAAACAGACTCGGGTGTCCAGTAGACTGTCCTTCATTTGCTGTGATCAGTGGATTAAAAACAGATGTAAAAATACTCAGTAGATGTCACTTTCAACAAGTGACAAATGATGCTGGGAAGATGGGAGGTAAATATGCTTTAAAACAACAAAAAATGGGTGCCTTTCTCAGTCTATATTACAAAAACTAATTGCTGATGGATCACATGTTAGAAATGGAAGTTCAAGTGAGAAGACTCTAGAACAAATGGGGAAAAAAATCATCGAGACATGAGGTTAGACAGAGTGCTGAGAAACAACACAAAATGAATAATCCAGAACAGGAAAACAACAGAATAGAATGAGGCTGGACAGATGGGGGGCTTAACAGTTAAGACTGCTCGCTGCTCTTGGGGAGGACCTGGTTACATTTCTGGCAGCCATATCAGGAGGCTTATCATCACCTGTACCTCAGGTTCCTAAGGATCCAATACCCTTTTCTGGCCATCACAGGTTCCTGCACATATGCATGCATACACACAGAGATATTGGTGAAATTATTAAGGCCACTCCACGTAGTTAAAAGGGAAGTTTATTTAGTGGCATAACTTACAAATGAAGGGATAGGTAGGTTGCAGGGTCTGCGAAAGACGTAGCACAGTCCAGTGGTGTTCTCTGGAGCTCTGCTCAGTCCACCTCCACCATCTAGGGTCCAGGAACAGAGGGAGCTGGCCCATCCCAATCTTGGGTCTCCAGGGTCCTCCCTTGGCCCCGCCTTGTAGGCATGACAGTTGCCGAAGCCTCAATGGGGGTTGGGACTTCCAGATTAAAGCTGGAATGGCTATCCACTACATCTCCCCCTTTTTGTCTAAATAAGAAGGCTACCCACTACACAGAGATGCACACACATACAGATAAATAAAATCACTTTAAAAAGTAGAATCAACTACATTGGGTTCCACTAAAACATTAAGGACACCTATACTTCAAAACACATTAAGAGAATAGAACACGGCTTGAAGAGAGGGCTCACTGATTAACAAAGAAGTCAGGTTCAGTTCCCAGCACCCACATGGTGGCTTACAATAATTTGTAACTCCAGTTCCAAGGAAGCCAGCGCCCTCTTCTGGCTTCCACTGGTAAACACCCATGCAGTACACTTAAGCTTACATACCTGCAAGTAAAACCCTCATGCACATAAAATAAAAATAAACCTTAAAAAGAAATGAACCAACACAATGGAAGGAAATGATAATAAATCAGGTGCCAAGTGAAAGACATGCATTGAAACGTTATTGCACCTCGATGACTCCATAATAAGATGTCAGATACACCCAATAAAAACATGGGCAGAGGATGTGAAAACATCATTCACCAAGGAAGACACACAAATGACCCATAAACATGTGAACCAGGACCGGGACTTAGCATTAGTAATTGAGATGTTCCAGAACCTCTAGAAAGACCATCATAAAAGCAGCAGGAGATATGAAACACTGAGAGGGTGCAGAGTGACCAGGAACCCCCAACCGAACAACGCGAGCTTAAGATAGAGAAGCCGCTTCAGAAAACACTGCACACGTTTCTCAAAATGTTAACATGCTTATGAAAACCAGCGGTTCTATTTCTAGAAACATCCCCCGGGAGAAATGAAGATAGACTGTGACAACATAAATTGCACATGAACATAGAGTCTGTCGTTGCTCATAACAGCCCAAGCGGCAGACAACCCAATTGTGCATCACAGAATGAGTGGGTGATAAAATATATTATAGTCATGTATCAGAAGCCTTGGCAACCAAAAGAGCAAAATACTAATGCCTGCCGAAGCCAATGTAACCCAGGCTGGCCCCCAAATCACTGTGTGGCAGAGGAGAGAGGCTAGCCTGTAGACCCGAATCTTCCTGCCTCCAGCTCCCAAGTGCTGGAATTGGAGGTAAACCTCCATATAATGTGTGGTCCCATACATATTCTAGAACTCACTGGTGTGTACACTTACAATAGGTGAATTTTATGAAAAGTGAATTAGGAACAAAACTTACAAAATAAAAGCAGATGGAAGTCTTGTGAAGATCAGACAAAGAACTCCTGCTTGAGACCCACGAGCTGAGTAGTCTTCTAGGCAAAGAACACTGTCTATGGTGATATTTGTGCACCCCAATAAAGCTTATCTGGAGATCAGAGGACAGAGCCAGCCACTATATTAAACATAGAGGTCAGGCAGTGGTAGCACAGGTCTTTAATCCCAGCATTCGGGAGGCAGAGATCCATCCAGATCTCTGTGAATTCAAGGCCACACTGGGAACAGAGCCAGGTGTGGTGGCACACACCTTTAATCCCAGCACTAACCGTAGAAGTATGGAGGGCTCTACGGACAGACAAGAAATGATAAAGCTGGGTAGAAAGAGGAAGTGATGTAGCTGGGTGGAGACAGGAAGTAAGATGGCAGGGCACAGAAAGGTTCATAGGCGTGAGTATACAAGAAGTAGCTCTCTCTTGGTTGTGGATTTCCTAGTGGTAAGAACGTGGCTGGCTTCTTTCTGCTTCTCTGATCTCTCAGTTTTCACCCCAATATCTGGCTCCAAATTTTTTATTAATAAGACCGTTTCGCAATTCGTCTTCCTTTCAGACCAGTCCCCAGCCCACAGGACAGGCTAGAGAAGCAGTTCTCAACCTATGGGTCACAACCCCTTTGACACAAACCTCTATCTCCAAAAGTATTTACATTATGATTTATAACAGTAGTAAAATTACAGATACGAAGTAGCAATGAAAATAATTTTATGGTTAGGGTTCCTCCACAACTTGAGGAACTGGATTAAAGGGTCACAGCATTAGGAAGGTCGAGAACCACTGATCTAGAGCATAGCTTTGTGCTCCAATTCCAGTCACCCAGAAGAGTGCGCAAATGAAATGCCTCTGTGAAAGTCCTAAGTGGCACATCACATCCGTTCTTTACCAGGGATGCCAGGCTTCACATGAACTCAGCTGGTCTCTGACGTTCGCCTTCATCTCTCTGAGGCCTATGTCCTTTGTGTCTCCAGCTCCTGTGTAACTTAGACTCTAGGTTCCTCGCCCCCTCACTTCTGCCCTCTCTGTGAGGTGTGAAGCAGTCTGAGGACACTCCCTGTCTAGGTTCCTCTGAACTTGTCAGTTCCATTTGCTAAGTGGTCCAGCTCCCTTGGCAACCTGTAATTTTCACATCTCAAGGATGCCCCTTTGTGTGTATCTCTCTGCTACCGGGTTCAAGCTGAGCCAATCCTCAGATTATCCACACACTAACAATTTCATAGTCTAATGATGCTCTCAGTGGCATTTTTAGGCAGGAAGTCCAACGTATGGTAATTTTCTGATATAAAATTTGCCAGTGAGAGTGAATAGATTTGACCAAATACATAACAAGAAAATGGTGTGGTGTTTTCAGTTCCGGCTTTTTTTGCTACATGGCAACAGCAGAGCTGTTCTCCACTTCCACAAGCCCTCTAGATAAGGACTGTATGCACAGACAGCTTACGTAGACCTGAGTTTCCATTAGGGCTGATAATGTCTCCTCTAACATGGATTCTACATGTGGAGCATCAGACTTCCTCTACTGGCCTCTCTGTCAGCAGGCAGTCCCCTTTCCTGGGGGACAGTCTCTTCCAGAAATGGAAGCTGTCCTGAGGACACATAGAGAGTTTAGCTACAAGGATGTAGATTACCAACATCCCACATGCAAAGCATGGGCAAAGGGCTGTAGTGTGAGCTGAGACTGATTTGTAGAGATCTTTACGGCAATTGTATTGCTTCTGAGATATGAAAGGGCATTTTGTCCTTTTTGTTTGTTTGTTTTGTTTTGTTTTGTTTTGAGACAGGGTTTCTCTGTGTAGCTTTGTGCCTTTCCTGGAACTCACTTTGTAGACCAGGCTGGCCTTGAACTCACAGAGATCCACCTGCCTCTGCCTCCCGAGTGCTGGGATTAAAGGCATGCACCGCCGCCACCACCACCACCACCCCACCACCACCACCCCCTACCCCCCGGCTTGCATTTTATCCTTTAAAGTTAAGGCTTAGCCTGTACGGTACCATGTTGCAGAGCCTGTACTTCAACATCAGAAAGAAAAGAAGATAAACAAAATTGACAGTGTGTAACTCATGGTTATGCATCATACCTGCCCTAGCCATATTCTTCTGTGGAGGCCACGAGGCTTCACAGTGTGCACCCCAACTCTGCTTGCTTTCCAGCCTCACTTCAAGATCTGTGACTAGACTTATCATCCAAGCCAGTCTGTTTATTGGTGCCAGAATGATCAATTAAAAAAAAAAAAAAGGCCACTGCCCTGTTCTCTACTTCTTACAGGCTCTCCCCACCAGTAGATTAAATTCTAGACATCCACCCTGTCATCCACATTCAGTTGCAGCCTCTGCTGGGCCAGGGTCTCCTGCAGGGTTCAGTCAAAGGTCAAATGATCCACCTGTCCCTGAGTGAACCGTTCACATCTGTCCACAGATCAACCCTCAGTGCATCCTCTGTGGGCTTCTTCACCCGGAGGTGTTTGCTACTGCATCAAGCCTCAGCTACACCCTGACTTCCTCCATGACAGCTTAACAAGTTGATCTCTTCCTCAAAGTCAATCACATTCTTCTGTCCCAAGAGAACCTCACAGATCCATCATCAGAAGGATTTGCTTCAATGCACTCCTGTGGTTCATGTATCACTGCTACAGAAAGACAACACACTTCTCCGGTGTTTCCTTTGTTTTTATTTGGTATAACCCACAGGACAGAACAAAAATAATAGGAAAGAAATGACAGCTAATGGAAGAAGGAATCATGAGGAACAAGAGAGACAAAGATACAATGACCTGAAGACTTGCACCATAGAAGAGGCCTTAGGGCATCGGAGGCACTGCTGAGGAAAATGCAGACATAAAGGAAACCCTGGAGATGAAGCTTAGTGTGGCATGGTGTACCGAGGGTCTGTGGGTACATGGTGGACTTGTCAAGTAGACAAATGTGTGTGTGAATCAAAGTATTCTTCCATTTCAAGCCTTAAGATTGATTGCCCCACCACATTTTCTACCCCTTCTCTACTTCCTCTTCCATGGAGACCCCAGCCCAGGCTTCCACTACCATGGAATGACCTGTTTGTTGCTCTGTTCCGGACATGGTAGACTGTACCCCTGAGACTGTGAGCGGAAACGAACCCCCCTCCTTTAAGTAGCCGATTGTCGGATATTTGATCACAGAGATGAGGAAATGAACGTAATGCCGAACTCTTCAAATGCACAGTGCCAGGAGTCAGGCCTAATGTGAACTATGGACTCTGAGTGATAAAATGTATTTGTGTAAACCCATCACTGGTAACAAATGGACCATGGGGTGCACTGCTGTCAGTAGGTAACACCGAACCTGTGTGGACACAAGGGATTGATAGAAACTAGATTTCTCCTTTCCTTTTCCCTGAACCTAGAACAACTACCCTTAAATAATAGAGCTTATTAATATTTTTAAGCAGGGAGAAGATGAATCATCAGAGAAGCTGTGAAGGAGACATTGCTCCTGACTCACACGTTGCAGAGTTTTGCCACAGGCGAGAAGGGAGTCACGTGTCTTGTCTGGGGATCAGCAAGTCTGGATTCTATTCATAGATTCCTCCAACCTGTCTGCTCTCGGTTCTGTCTCTACCCCGGATTCAGAAATATCAGATCTCCCAAGTGCTTCAGCCTTTCAAATGCCAACTGTTAATTTGCTCGTCACCTTTACCTGTTTTTTTCTTTAGTGTTGAACTTTTTCAAGTCTGGAAAACTAGTTATCACTAGTCCAGGTTCCTTACTATATTCTCCTGTCCCAACCTGCTAGTTTTCAGGCTTAATTCCATGATTAACAGTAATTTAGAAGAAAGTGAAGGTGACTATATAGCACATGAATTTAATCTCAACATTCAGGAGGCAGAGGCAGGCAGATCTCTGTGAGTTCAAGACTAATCTGGTCAACATAGGATGCTCCAGGACATCCAGGAATACATAAGGAAACACTGTCTCAAAAACAAACAAAAACCAAAAATACACATATATATTCACACCTATATGGATATATGTGTATGTGTGATATATAGGTGAACTTTGGAGAGATGGCTTGATGGTTAAGAGTACTTGCTATTCTTGCTGAGGTCCAGTGTCAGCATTCCAGCACCCATGTAGCATGGTTCGTAACTATCTAACTCTAGTTTCAGGAAAGCTGAAACGGCCTCCCAGCTTCCATGAGTACCAGGCACACACATGGTACAGGAACATAAATACAAATACTCACACTCATAAAATAAAATATAGAAATTATTAAAGAAAAATAAAAAATGCCACCCTCAATGGGGATATGGGTTTTTCATAAGGCCAGAGGGGCCTGCTCAAGTTCTAAGGAGGTTTTCTGGGTCATGGGAATGTTAGTTCTGAGATAATGGAGGCAAATCCACCTATAGCTACAATCTGGACAGTTTGTTATTCCTAACAAACACCTAAGCAGAGCTGCAGGGATAAATGACTATTAATATTAATTATTTATTTCAATAACCAAAACCACTTTTCAAATACACACGTGCACACACATACAACCTAACCTACAGTGTGATTGTGTTAAGAAGAACCTCTGGAAGATGATTACATCTCTAGGGTGGAAGATGATTACATCTCCCGGGTAGAGCCCTCATGAACAGATTAACTCCCTTCTAGGGAGGCCTGAAAACCTTTCAGCCCTTTGCCCATCTGCTATGAGAAGGAAGAAGTCACTGTCTGTGATGATCAGGCCTCACTAGACACCCTCACCAGACACCTGATCCCCTGTCACGTTGACCTTAGGCCTCAGCTCCAGGCTGAGACACATTTATATTGTTTGTAGATTTCCTGGTCTAGAGTTGAGATGGCTCAAAGGGACTGAGATGTCTCCAGTAACTCTCAGGGAACAGTGGGAGTCTGTCATTACAGAGGCGCAGCTCTCTGCCATCCCTGCGGGCTGCTGTATGGGGCCTCCTCTTATTTAGTCCACTTTATCCAGCAAAGCGAAGAAGCCCCGAGATTTGACTAGGAGACAGCTGGTCTCATGAATTAGCTGTCTCTGAATGTGGAAAATTGCTGTGTTCTCCCAAACCCTCCCCAGCTGGTTAAATGAAGACAAACTGAGACAATTATTATAATTTTGTGCAGTTGTGGGAGTTTTTCTGCAAAAGTTACAGTATTTCTATATTTTTTACATTAGAGATAAAAAGAAATAAATGAGTTCAATTTGCTCAGCACATCAATTACAGGGCTTAAATTGTCTCAGAGATAACAGAGAAGTCGGGGATTCGGAATTCAGAACCATTCTAGGAGAGATCAGCTCTTCAGTCAGTAGCACAAGCAGAGCCATGTGGTCTTGTAAGAACCCGGATCTTCTCTTTCCTGTGATGTTTCCAAGTTCCTCCTTGCATTTCCTAAGTTCTCAGCCAGGGGAGTGACCACAGGGGAGCCAGAATGCAGGCTAAGTGAAGACAGGGGCGTGGTTTTGAAAGGGAATAGCATTTTGCTGAGGGTTTAGTCCCTAGCATCTCTGACCTGTCCTTCAGGAAGCCTGTGAGAAGGAAAATGGTTACTAACATCAGAAAACGGAGGAAGGCAGTTTGCTAGAGTCTTGTGACTAGATCACAGACCAAAGTACATGTGTGCATAGTAGTTGTGTGTTTTGTGGCTTCCCTGCTATTTTCACTGAGTTTACACCTTTAATCCTCAGTGACTCGGAACATACATTTGCATGGAGAAAGAAGTAGAATTCCAGAGAGATTCAAGATCACCCCAGAGGACCCAACCTACAGGGAAGTGTGCTCTCCCATGTATGACACTTTACATGGATGTCCTAACCATCCAGCCTTTTCTGCCTCCACATCCTATAGACATAGTTAGCCCCAGCTAAGTCCCTCAAGACCTCCAGACAGGAAAGCTTGTCAGCATCACCAAGTATGCCCCCTTGGCTTTTGGAATACAGAGATGCTTCAAGCTTAAGAGAAGCCACACCCCTCAGGGCAGTACCACTTTGCACATGTGACAGACATGTGCTCCCTCCAAGCTTTGCATATGTACATTCCTTCTCAAAGCCAGAGGAATTCTATCTCTGAGAGTGTGCAATAAGGACAATAGAAGAAGTGTGAGATCTCATGAGAAGAATAAAGTTAGGGACTAGTAGCTGCGAACAAATGTATAAAAATACTTCAGAGATTGCTGTGGCCATTGCAATGACATGGCATAAACATGGTCCCCGAAGACAACATGAGTGTCATCACAATGTTTCATATAAATAAAAAATCTATTCTGTTTGACCACATTACGCTTTTGACTACATCAATGCCTATATAATGCTAGTTCACAAATTTCAAAGGTTCCTTTGGGCATCTGGTATCTTATTAAATATTCAGTGCTGTTCTGACAAGAGAGATGGAGATGGAAAGAGAGAGGGAGGAAGGGAGGGGGAGAGGGGGGAGGTCTTATCAGCTCTCCCACAAGCATTTCAAACAAATGCTAAGTAGGTTCTCACTAAACTATTCAACTCATGGTCTCAATGCTTCGAAGATCAGCTTAGTAATTTTACAATAAAGTAAATCATGAACACTTGAGGTTGCTCATACATACATGTGTAAACAGATTTACATATGCTCTCCCAGTTATGTACATAGACATGTATACAGATACATTTAGCTGTGAAAGCAGTTAGACTTTCCTGAGGGACTGGTCTGCTATCTTCTGATTATAATGAACCTTTAACCACACCAACCTCCCCTTTTTTAACCACATATGAGTTTATACTCATGAGATGACTTTTGGCTGGAGGTAAGCAGGTAGCCTCTAAGCATGACTGGACATTTGAAAGATCAAGTTTTACAGCGCTAAGACTTTCAACCCCACTCACAGACCTCTGGAGGTCAAGCTATGTAAAGATACATAAGCAATGAGATTTGATGAAATTCTGGGCTGAGGAAGTTTCCAGATGCATCACTCTGCATTTCACTTGTCTGGCAGCTTTGTAGTCAATACTAGTTAAGTTCTATTAGTTTTCCATTCCTGTGACAAAATGCTTGAACATGATCAACTTCTTGGGGAAAGTCTATGTAGGTTCAAGATTTTAGAGATTTCAGTCTCCAGTCAACTTGATCTCATTGCCTTTAGGCCTGTGACCACGTAGAATGTCATGACGAGGCACACATAAACATGAGCTGCTCATCTCAAGACAGCTAAGAAGCAAGAACAGAAGGAAAAGAGGCTGTGATCCCAACACACACTTCAGGATCCCACTCCAATGGCCTATGTCCTCTGACTGGTCTGCACTTCTTAAAGGTCCCACTACCTCCCAATAGCTCGATCATGTGGAGCCCAAGCCTTCACCACATGCATTTGGAGGACATTTCAAATCCAAACTATACTGAGTTCCAAATGATAATGAATTCCCTTAAAAAGCCCAGAAATTGGTTTAGTATTTTGATCACCCTTTTAGAACCCTTATTTTAATTCAAGATTTGTAAAAAACAAGTCCCCTCTGAAATTATGGGATGGACAAAGCCTAAGAAGTTAGCCCAGACAGCTCCCCTGATCTACTAAGGAGGGTGACATTTGCTGGGGTAACTTGACATGGCCTTGCCATTTCTACCTCAAAGGGTAGAACTTCTCAGTGCCACTGTCCTGAGCATGTGGGTATTCTCCAGGCAGATCTACATGTGTCCTACAGTTGGAAAAGCAGACTGGAAAGCAACAGTGGCCACCCAAACATGTCTTCATAGGGATAAAGCATGGCTCCTTTGGGGACATCCATAGGGCAGAATGTCACTTGGCATCTTGCAGTCCACTATGTCATCTTTTTTTCCTCCTTGAGGAGCTCCCATCACCTTCAGGATAGAGCAGTAACCGGGGCATCCATGTCCTTTCTGTCAGATTCCCTGCCTCTTTCCCCATCCACATCCCTTCCATGTACCCTTGACAAATTGCCATTTCTCTTCCATCCTTTCATTCCGGTTCACAAACTTAAAAGCCTTCACAATACCCCAAGCCTGGAGCTGTGACTTTCTCAACCCTAAAAACATCCTCAGTTAAAACTGCCCTCCATGGGAAGTTCCTGAAACTCACTGCAAAGATGACCCTCTACGCCTTGCATATTGTGACAGCAGCCGATGAACCCTGCTCTAGAACAGTAGTGCATGACCTGAGCATCATGTCTTCCCATGTGATTTACAAGGTGAGGACCACATATAACTCTTCTTCATATGCACTGGCTGCATCTGACACACTTAGACACTCGACATGTCTTTTTTTTTTTAATGGAAAACTATCAGTGAATATCAAGCCAAAAATAATGCCTCTAGGACTTTGAAGATTGTCCCTACATCAGGTTTCCAGAAGAGGTCAAGGGGACATGCCTATCCTTTTCTCATCTCTCAGTTGAAGATGAAGGATGCTTTCAGGCCCTGTTGACTTCATGGTAACATCCCACCAGCAGTTCCAACAACAGGGTCATCTCCTTGACATACTGCTGTTGAATGAGATTCCAACTCTCATGAATGGGACAACTTCAGAGTTTATGACAACATTTCCCCATGCCACTGTTCGAATGTTGCTCAGTCATTGACCAGCACCTACGGCCCTATCAAGAGATGGAGATCATGAGGAGGGTCACACAATCTAGAATGAGGTTTAAGAGGCAAATAGGTTATTGCCAAAGGAGCAGCCCTAGCTTAGCATGAGGCCAGCTAGAAATTAAAATAGAAGAACATAGAAGAAACTAAATTTCTTTTTTCTTGACAGGTGAATAAAACACCATTTTCATCATCCATGTGTCTGTGGGTGGACATCGAGGCTAGTTCCATTACTTCCTATTGTGAATAATGCACTGATAAATATGTTTGTGGAAGTATCCCTGTGGCAGGATATAGAGTCCTTTGGGTGGTATAACTGGGTCATGCGGTAGGTCTATCTTTAGTCTTTGTTAAATCCTTGTGCTATTTCTTATAGTGCCTACACCAGTTTGCATTCCCTCATTTTCCCACCAGCGTTTGTCATGGCATTTACTGGAAAATGAATGGATCTGGACATCATTACATTAAAGGAAGTGACCTAGCTTCAGAAAGACAAATACCACACACTCTCTGCTCTTTATGGACCCTAGTTTTTAATGCTTATATATGTATATATGAATATCGATCATGTACCTGGAAGGGGAACCATGAGAGGGGAGTAGAGGTGTCAAAGAAATGGAGAAGGCACTGGAACACTTGTGCCATGAAAGCTGACGGAGGCTGTTAAGGTGAAAGGCACAAGGTGCAACAGGGGATGAAGGAGAAGAGAGAAGAGGTTCAACAAAATGAATGGTGCTGAAAAGTCCCCCCAAGAAACCTAATACTCTGTGTATGCTCATTTTTTAAAATATAAGGGGAGGAAAAAAATATAAGTCCCATGCCTGCAAAGAAGTGTTTCTCTTTGCTCGAATGTCTCGGGAGGCTGAGACGTGACTAGGAACAGGACCTGCTGCTCTGTCTTCGCCGCCTTCTTTCTCATTGCTAATGAGCTGAACTCTGCACTGTTGGAAGAAAGATACCAGCATCACAGGGACAGCAGTAGGGGTATCCAAGTCTACAGAGAGGTCAAAGATGATGCTCGGTGTTTGAGACGCATCTATTTGAACATCTATCTCTTTACTGTACAGTGGGCCACAGCCTCTCAAATGGAAGTGGTGATTAGCCTGGACTTTGTAACTGGTGGAGCAAAGGACTCTTGTCTGGCTAGGTGAGGCAGCAACGTCCTAATAATCAACACATCCTTGGGAGGACCTGGATGGGTCCACGGAGTTAGCTAAGTCCCCATTCTGTGGGACAACCAGGTGAGACAGCAAGTCAACATTTTTTTTCTTTTTTTTCTTTTTTGGTTTTTTCAAGACAAGGTTTCTCTGTGTAGCTTTAGAGCCTGTCCTGGATCTCCCTCTGTAGCCCAGGCTGGCCTCGAACTCACAGAGATCCACCTGTCTCTGCCTCCCGAGTGCTGGGATTAAAGGCGTGCGCCGCCACCACCACCCGATGCAAGTCAGCTTTAAGCACCATGATCTTTGAGCCTGGAATGCTGGGACAGATGCTCTGAACAGAGTAGAGGAGAAGAGGAAGGCGGTCAGCAGGCAGGAGAGAATTGGGGATAAATATGGTCAAAATACATTATGTACGTGTATGAAAATGTTATAATGACATCCATTATTATGTATAGTTAATATATGATTTTTAAAAGGTTTAAATATGATGCCTCAAACAGAAAAGAAGTATTCAGTCTTGGTGAGAACTTCCAAAGGAAGTCCATGAAGCTTAACGTAAGAAACTAACACATTTCTCACTGAGTCAGGTAACAGTGATACTGTTGTTTCAGCCCACACCCTTCTTCTCACATAGCCAATGGTTATGGCAGTGATTCAGACATCTTTCCACGTCTATGTTTACTTAAGTGAGCGCCCATCAAGAAAGACAGTGTGATATCAACATCATCAGTTCCTTGTTTAGTCAACCCACTCCTGAACACATGCGCAGAGCCATACAGCTGAAACTCCGCTTTCCTGCATGTGATTTCCCTCCCTCCGAGCAAACCCACAAGGGAAGCAGGGAACAATCCAATAGTAAATTAAAAATGAGAGCCATCAAATGGGTTCCATGAGTCATTAGAGAAGCAAAATCTCCTGAGCTGGAGGCTGGGGTTTCAGGGCCATTCCACTGCACATTCTACTGTTCCACACAACAGGCAAAGCACACAGACGTATCTGGGTATCAGCTGTCTCTCCTCACCCCCCTTCCATCCCTTCCCATCCTCCTCCTCTTCCTCAGATGCTTTTATTGAATAAACTGGTTTAAGCAGAATATAGGAAGAATTTGGTTTGAATGGTATTAGCAGTTCCTAATATATTTTACAAAAACACACAACACACACCTCCTTTGCACTTATTTTCTATCAGACAGAAAGACCTGCATAGCATTGTTAGCTCAGGGATCTACAGAGAGCCTATAAGTGCACAAGAATAGAGGAAGTCCAGCAATTGAAAAGCAGCTTTCAAAAGTCTGAGTGTTCTAGAAAGTTCTTGATAGCTTCAATGTAATAATCTTGCACGAGATGGCTCAGCAAATAAAAGCTTGCTACACAAGCCAGACAACCAGAGTTTAATCACTAGAACCCACGGCAGAAGCAGTGAATCAGCTCCTCTGATCTTCACATGCGGGCCATAGCACACAAATGCCCATATTCATAAACACACGCACATGTACCACACACAAACAACAACAATAATAAATAAATGTTTTCAAGATCTTCAGTAAATGCCACACGTTGTGGATAATCCATCCCTTCATAAAAAATATTTTGAGCAAAAAACCTTCAATACAGAAAAAATTATTTATAAAATCTATATTTTTATACATTTCTTTTTTTTTTTTTTTTTTGGTTTTTCGAGACAGGGTTTCTCTGTGTAGCTTTGCGCCTTTCCTGGAACTCACTTGGTAGTCCAGGCTGGCCTTGAACTCACAAAGATCCACCTGGCTCTGCCTCCCGAGTGCTGGGATTAAAGGCGTGCGCCACCCCCGCCCGGCATTTTTTTTTTTAAATATTTATTTATTTTATGTATGAGTGACCTGTCTTCATGCATGCCAGAAGAGGGCACCAGATCTCATTACAGATGGTTGTGAGCCACCATGTGGTTGCTGGGAATTGAACTCAGGACCTCTGGAAGAGCAGCCAGTGCTCTTAACCTCTGAGCCATCTCTCCAGACCTTTTATACATTTCTATTGATACAAAATTGAAGTATAAAAAGCTGGAGAGATGGTTCAACCATTAAAAGCACTTGCTACTCTTAAGAGAGGATTGAAGTTCGGTTCCCAGCAGCCAGGTCAGGTAGCTCACAATCACCTATATATCCAGCTCCCTCTGCTGCCCTCTTCTGGCTTCACAGGGCACCTGCATATGTGTGTGCATACACACCCACAGACACACACATATACATAACTGAAAATAAAAATCTTTTTTAATACAGTGTGAAAGAGGAGGTGTACATGATCAAGATACACTGTATGCATGTATGAAACTGTCAAAGAATAAATAAAGTATTTTTGAGGGGTATGGGGGTATTGTGTTCCCCAAAATATTGTGTATGCTAATAAACTTATCTGGGGTCAGAGAACAGGACAGCCACAATATTAAACATAGAGGTTAGGCAGTGGTAGCACACGCCTTTAATCCTAGCATTCCAGAGGCAGAAATTCATGTGTTCAAGGATACACCCAAGCATGGTGATCCACGCCTTTAATCCCAGAAAGCACGCCTTTAATCCCAGGGAGTGGTGGTAGAAAGCAGAAAGGTATATAAGGTGTGAGGACCAGAAACTAGAGGCATTTGCCCTGGAGAGGCATTTGCCCTGGAGAGGCCTTTGGCCTGGAGAAGCCTTTGGCCTGGAGAAACATGTGGCTGGTTAAGCTTTCAGGCTTCTAGCAGCAGTTCAGCTGAGACCCATTCTGGATGAGGGCTCGGGGCATCCAGTCTGAGGAAACAAGACCAGCTGAGGATCCGGCGAGGTGAGACAGCTGTGGCTTATTCTGTCTCTCTGACTTTCCAGTGTTCACCCCAATAACTGGCCTCAGGTTTGAGTTTATTAATAAGACTTTTAAGATTCATGCTACAGAGGGGAATATAAATAATGAAACAACAAAACCAAATATTTTAAATGAGCTGAAGGTAAAATAAGAACTGCTGATTTAAAGGTTTTCCTCTTTTATTTCTAGAGCAAAAATGTATGTGTGTGTGTGTGTGTGTGTGTGTGTAAACTACATGACTGAATAAACATTATTTTTAGACATGTTAGTTTAAGTTTTTCAAACAGAAATGTAAAGATCTAGTTTCCATTTCAACTCATTTTAATCCTTAGCTTGATAGTTTTCCATAGATGAAAGATATGACTCAAAATATACACGCAAAGGATCCATTGGCAATTGTTAGCTCCTGGGACAGGGAGGATCAGTTCTCTTTCAGAGTGCAGCCCCTGGAAATTAGACCATGCTCCAGTGGAAAGGCCCCACATCCAAGACAGCACAAATTGGTCTTGATGGGGAAAATATAAATATAAATATAAATATATATATATATATATATGCATATATATGCATAAAGTTGAGTGGATGGTGAATGGGATAGATCTGGGAAGAGTTGGGGGAAAGGTTGAATTTGATCAAAATATATTGTACAAAAGTCTCAAAGAATTGATAAAATTATATTTGTGCAAAGCAAAGAAGTATACTGTCATGTGTCTTAGTAAAGCATATTATTTTCCAATTCTTTCCAGTGATTACACAGACTTTACTGAAAAAGAAAAAAAAACCTGAATTCCATTACTCACAGTCATCCAAACCACAGTTTCTATATATATATGAAAAATGCATTCAAATCAAATTTCCAAACTCTTTCTAGAAGAGTGGTAAAATGCTCACCCAGTACATACAAGGCCCACAGCTCCATCCAGATTACCTGCTCCCCAGAGAAAGGGAAACAAACTCTTAGCCAGGAAAGTTTTAACTGGCATTTAATTCTGTTGCCAAGAAAAATATCTCTTTTATTTCTCAAGTAAGCATGAATCCCTTTTAAATGATCCATTAGTTTAAGCAACAATCAAAAAAAAATCAGAAAACAATCCAAACATATCTGATCGTTCATGCTCAATGTTTTCTGCTCGGGGAGCATTTCTTTCAAAATCCAGCCAGCTCACTTTTTAAGCATCACATTACCTTGAAGGGACAGATTCAATAATAGACATAACTGACTTGGATGAACATATTTGCAAAGAGGAGAAAACATATCTAACTGAACACTCACAGAGTTCAGATTGTCACTGCTTGTTAAGCAATACAGCGTGACAGGGATTTTCATAACACAACATGGGGATCATGAGCAATACAGGGAGTGTTCAACACATGTGGGGAAGTGTGCCTCCGTTCCATGCAAGCATTACATCTTTGCTGTAAGGTACCTGTGATGGTTAATCTTGACAGTCACCCTGACGGGATCTGGATCAACTAAGAGGCATGCCTCTGGAGGGGGAATGTGAGGGCATTTCCAGGAAGGACTAGAAGGAAAGACCCTCTACCAGTGTGGACAGGCAGCCTAGATATAAAGAGATGGGAAGACAAGCCAGAGCCTTCCTTGCCTGCCTCCCCTTGCTGGTGAGTGCATCCATCCTATTGCTGCTGCTGCTGCTGCTCTTCACCAACATCAGAATCCAGATTCACGGTTTTCCAATGTGAATGAAGACTAGAGTCTTCCCAGGAGCCCTTTTAGTGGCAGATTAGGACAGAGGAGACACCCAGCCTCATGGGCTTCAGTCTCTCTAGGTGCAGACTGCTATTGGTTGTAACCTATGGTAGTAAACCTACTTGACCACGTGTGTACATTCTATCAGTTCTCTCTTTCTGAAGAAACCTGCCTCCGAGGACCTACCCTGCCCCTGGGTTTTGCCATCCATCTCCCACAGACACCGAGCGCACACTGCATGAGCCGAATACCACTGTATCACCAGTGCATGACACCTCGTTAGAACACACATCTTCAGATTCCGAATAATTTCAAGTTGTGTTCCCTAAAGAAGCCATTGATCCTCCACAGCATGAAAGATGAAAACAGCCACCTCCCTCTCCTGCAAAGTGTGCAAAAGTTTTATGAGGGCACCTGCCTTGTAACCTCAAGCTCATGGAGGACAGACACTCAGTGACAGGTGACCTGCAGTGCTCCACACACCTGAGGGACTGACCACTTTAGGGCGGGTTTGCTCCTCTTCCCTAGGGTCTCCTCATCTCACATGTCCTGTGCATTGTGCCATGGGCTGAAACAGCACACTTGTCTTAAATCGTGCTAGGCATCCTAATACACATATTACAGTACCTCCCAACAGGTCCTCTGGGCCCCACCCTGGGGCCCAGGCCAGCACTTGATAGACTGCTTTCCCAGACAGTTAGTATTTTAAAATAATTTACAATGCCTATTATGTGATCACAGATGTCTCAAATATGGCCCCTGGGCTTGGCGGGATATTTAAGAGTCTTTCCTGCCTCACGAATCACAAATGAAATATCTCATATGTTCCTATAAGAAAGCTTTGGGCTTGATTTGGTTGGAAAGGCCTGAGTTTCTTCTAATAAAAAGGAGATCTTCAGGAGGGAGTCATGAGGTCCTGCCCACTCCCTGAGGACCTGCAGGCAGCTCATGGTTGCTGAAGGGGAGGGAGGGGTGGTGGGGGAGGGGTGTGTGTGTGGGAGAGAGAGAGAGAGAGAGAGAGAGAGAGAGAGAGAGAGAGAGAGAGTTTCTTCAGTGGTGTAGCTACTGGTAAGTGCCCCATGCTCCTGTAAACAAACAACTGCTCATCTGTGATTGTGACCTAATTAAGATCGGTTGGGTCATAAAGAAGTATGAAAGTGGGAGATGAGTTAAGGGGAAGCGTATTGGAGTGGGAGAGTGACAAGAAAAGGTGATGGGGGTGAATGTGGTCAAAGGTCATTATACGCATGTATAGAAATGTCAGTATATAATTAATATGCGCATAAGTTTTTCAAATGGGGCCTCCCAGCTCAAGGCTATTTAATAGCCACTAACCCCCCATGATGTCACCTATATTCTAGATACCCTCATCCCATGAGGGGAGCAATCTCTCTTAGAAGAAAGGAAACCTTGAGACTCTGAAGCCATGATTTGGACTTGGTTTGCAAGTCCCTGAAGAGAAAGTGTGCTTTGTTCCATTGCTGCAGAGATTTCCAGAACGAATGTCTCCTTTGGATGGCCTTCCCCAGCACAGGCCGAGATATGACACCTCTGAGATGCCGTACAAGCTGCGTTTAGAATGTGGGCTATGACACCTTTGTCTGGCTCTCTTGACTAGACTATTCCCCAATGTGGCACAGGATGTGTGTCCCCAAGCCCAACCCAAGTCTAACAGAGTCAGTCATGAAGGACCATAGAGGGACCTAGAGGCCAAAATAAAGCTGCCTCTTAGGGATGCTAAAGGAAATTCTTGTTCTCCCTAGAAAACACACCAGAAGTAGGTTTTCAGGGATGGTTCCTCAAAAACATCTCTCTTTTTTTCTTCTTTAAAAAGAAGAAAAGAATATTTGAAAAGAATATTACTTTAAAAGACCCAAAATATTGTCCCTGTTTATGGAGTCAAGACACGTTGGATGTAGACTTTTGTATGTGGTGACCGCTGCATGGTCCCTACGAGATGATCCTTGACATTTTCAGAGCATTTTAAAGAGTTAATTTGTTTCATTTTTCTCTCAAATAGGTAAAGCACTAGAATACTGAGCCTTAAATAACCTGGAGATGTCAAACCATAAACGAGCAAATGCCTTGAACAGGAATGCCTTTGTACTGGGATGTAAGCAAGAAACTTTCAGAAAAGTCTCAGGGGATGGGAGAGCCAGTCACCCTGAAACTATGTATGAGGCTCTGGGTTCTGTCCCAAGCATCACAATGAATGAATGAACGAACGAACGAACGAATGAATGAATGAATGAATGAATGAATGAATGAAACAGGTAGTATGTTGCATAGTGAGGTGCTTTCCCCATACTCTGGAAACAAAAAGGCCAATGAAATTCCTATTCCTGCCCTCACCTGTCACTCCTAATGCACTGTATGACAAGCTTAAACAATGCATACTAAACACTGCTGGTCAGATGAAAACATGATCACGTTATGAATATGGTTTTTGTCTCCAAAGCTGAGAAGAACAGGCAGGGAATGAGCCTGTTGGGGACACAGGGACACAGCCCCGTGCTAACGCATCTTTAAGAGGGCTGCATTTCAGCGAGGGGGATGCTTTCTAAAGGGCACCAACCTGGCAGCAATCCCGTGTTCTCCAGTATCATTCTCCATCTGGTTTGATTTGAGAACTGGGAGAATTGCCATTGTGAGCTTGCAGTAAATGTTGGAAGGCCAAGTCGCCAAGGTTGTTCCCTCCAGATACAAGTCTTCAAACACACTTGCTCCCATCCCCTGCACACTCACACACTCTCACAGTCATATAGATAGAGAGAGAGAGAGAGAGAGAGAGAGAGAGAGAGAGAGAGAGAGAGAGAGAGAGAGAGAGAGAGCGAGCGAGCTAGCTT
>CABHPR010145019.1:64944-76598 GCA_902168415.1 Peromyscus melanophrys
AGAGAGAGAGAGAGAGAGAGAGAGAGAGAGAGCGAGCGAGCTAGCTTAACCCAGCTTTGTTGCCAGGATAAAATACCCATGGACAACTCGGGCTAATGTGACTTCACTGCACAATTGATGTGGTTGAACAGAAAAAGAATTACCAGAAGTTTCTTCCAAAGAAAATCAGTTTGACCCAGAAAGGTAGCGTGAAGTCACAAACCCAAGGGTTTGGAGACTTGCCTTGGAAGTTATCTGTGGCTCCTGGGGATCAACAGCAAACTCCAAAGCCAAGCATCTCCCTAGTTAGCCTTTGACTGCCCCGAAGCTGACTGCCTGGGGCACCAACTGAGATGCCCCTGTGAAAATGGAATTGACAAGTATCAAAGCCTCCCGCACTCAGAAAAAGTACATCAAGGGGACCCAGACCTCCTACTTAGGTATCCTATTATATTTAGAAATCCAATCTTTTACCAAACCATTCTGAAAGGGTCCAGTCTTGTTTATATTTAGGGATCCACCCACTCATGAGTAAATAAAGGTCTGCTCTGCCACACTCTGAACTAAGGTATTGGGAATTCAGACACCAGCCACATACTGCTTTCGCTTTTAGTGTCCGTGAGGTACCGTTTGTTAAGGTATCCATGCTGGGCTAAGCTCACTACATTTGCTGCCTCTGATATCAAAAATGTATTGTGTTATTTTATCCCCATCTACTGCTAGAAAACCTAAGGTTCAGGAGGCCAAGAGACTCATGGTCACAGCTTTAAACTAAGGGCAGAACTTGCACTTGGATCTATCTGCTCCTCTCTTCTGCTACCTGAACCACTGGATGTGTCCCTGGTGGTCTGCCAGATTCAATGGTAGAACCGGCACTTGCCAGCCTTTGTTCTTGCCTCTTATGGGACCATCCTCAGCTGCCGGCCATGCCGGCCTCACCTAGTGTTATTCCTCTGGAGAGCATCTTGGAAACACTCCAGAACAAACTATCACACATGTCCTGATGTCATCCCTTGTCTCCCTTCCTATTCATGACCACCTTCTAGCATGGTCATGAGTGTGAACACCATGGTGGCACCCTACAGGGGACATGTGAGGGCTGGGAGGCTTCAGGTCCAGCCTCCTGGGCAGCTGAGCTATTGGACCATGTTCTAGGCCTTTTCTATCTGTGAATCTCCTGCTCATGGGTGTACTAGGGTACCAGGCAGAGCTTTTTGAACCCAGCATCTTAATAATGAAGTCAGATCTGTTTTGAGGAGAACCTACATGGCATTGTTCTTTCTTGCCCTCTAGCTGTGGTGAATGCTTAGACTTTCGTCTCTAGCTTTCTCTTCTATGGGTTAAGCTTCTCCAGGAATCTGGGGGCCTTACCTGGGTACCAAATGAGACAAGCATAGCCCATTGGTGTACAGATGTGTAGAAGACCCCAGTTGTATCCTGTCCCCTCACCACATACACACACATATCACTCTCTACAAAGTGAGCATCTTCTCTGTGTGTGTCTGTCTTTTTTTTTTTTTTTTTTTTTTTTTTTTGGTTTTTCGAGACAGGGTTTCTCTGTGTAGCTTTGCGCCTTTCCTGGAACTCACTTGGTAGCCCAGGCTGGCCTCGAACTCACAGAGATCCGCCTGCCTCTGCCTCCCGAGTGCTGGGATTAAAGGCGTGCGCCACCACCGCCCGGCGTGTGTCTGTCTTTATGATGACAGAAGCTATGGTCTGTATGTGTGGCTCATGGTTAAGCCACAACAGGTTTCTACCTCCAGACTGAGCATACTGCCATTGGCCAAGAGCATCCTTTCCCAGCAAGGCTTCAAAGTTTGTGTTTTGCACAACAATTTCAGCCTTGGGAAATACAGAGAGCAGGCAAAGTGGCTGGCAGGAGGCATCACTCAGGCCAAGTGGAGGGTGTTAGGATACAGCAATCCCTTCAGGAAACACCATGATGCAGGAAGGAGAGAAGTGGAAAGCAGCTGCCCTTGATAGTGAGCCCAGGCCCCGTGGGGACCAATTTTCTTCCTCGTTTATGCCATGCCAAGCAGCCAAAGGATGCCTGCAGTAGATTCAAAAATCGAGAAGCCTCGGAGTGGTGAGGACACAGTCGGGCCAAAGCATGAAGGCAAAGCCACATAAGACACACCTAGGGGGCCTCCACCTCCCTGGAGGCCCCGCGGATCCCAGGCGGTTTGCATGTTTCCTGTTCCTGCCAAGTCCGGTCACCCATGTCTTCACTGTCTTGTACCATTCACATAATGCCTACCATTCCAGCGTGTGCACTTGGGCAATCTGCTCTGTGTCAGTCACTCTGTCAAGTATCAGGGATGCAGCAGTGAAGAAGCCAAGGAGATGTCTTTGGTTTCCTACTTTCCTGGGGACAGACAGGCAGGCAGGTGCTGGATATTCTAACTCCACCAGCTACTTACCTTGGTAGAAGTGGGAAGTACTGTGAGACACGTAGGTCAGGAAGGAGTCCAAAGAGGGCATGACCCTTGGGTAGCACTCCCCCAGGGGTGGGAGGAAAGGCTTCTGGCAATGACAGTGGATGCCCAGGATATTTAAGGAGAAGCACAATGGTCAGGGGAGACAGAGGAGTCAAGCAGAGGGGATGGGAGAAAGGACAGGAAGGTGGGAGGCAGCCAGAGCCTAGGGCTCCAAAAGGGTTCTGGGATCATCACCAGGGAAGAGATATGATGTAACTTTCTTTTGGATCACCATGGCAACACAGTTAAGGATGGATGAAAAGGCACAAGGAGAGGAATGAGACTATCAGTCAGATGAAAGAGCAGAGCAACCTTGGCCTGGGCTCAGAAGCTGGGATATGATGGAAGCAGAGACAGCAAGACCGGCCACAAGATACATGAGGAGGAGGAGCCCTATACTTGCGGGGGGCGGGGGGGGGGGGGGGGGTTGACTAACAGTTGATTCACCTGGCAATTGCGGAGGATGGGATTGTCGTTTTCTGAGACAGAGAAAGCAATAGCAGAAGACCAAGCATTTGGCTTTGTTCACTGTAGGTTGAGGTGACCCACATGGTGGGGATGACAAGGACACCATTTGGTGGGGAAATGCCTGTGTACATGTGATGATTAACACTTAATTACGCAATGAGACCACCTAGGGAAGGAGTGCAGGCAGAGAACAGAAAAAGTCCAAGGACTGAGCATAAAGTCTCACCTTCCAATGTTCAAAGAGACAAGGAAAGGCCATACAGCAGAGGTTCTCAACCTGTGGGTCACAAGCCCTTTGGGTCAATTTGTAACAATGAAAATACATCCTGCATGTCAGATATTTACATTACGATTCATAACAGGAGAAAAATTATAGTTATGAAGTAGCAATGAAAATAATTTTGTGGTTGGGGGGTCACTGCAACATGAGGAACCGTACTGAAGGGTGCCAGCATGAGGAAGGGTGAGAACCACTGCTGTACAGGAAAGACAGGAAGGAGAAAAGAGCTCAGAGAATGAACCCAGTGCAGAAATCACATCAAAGCAAAAGAGTCCTGAGCGACTGTGTCTGTGGCTCCTGGAGGGTAGATCCGGTGGCTGCTGATAACCAACCATTGATTGAGCAGCATCAGAGCCTGTTGCTGACCCCAAGGAAAACAGTTTCAGGAGAATGAGAGGTAGATGTACAGCCTTGTTTCTGGCTCCCGAGCAAACGAGGAGAGCCGCCCTGCTCTGTTCATTGGCTGCACTCACCAGAGGCACCCCTGGAATTGGTCCCCGGCCACACAGTTCTTACAGGACCTCTTTGGTCCCCCCCCTCACCTCCCCCATCTCTCTTTTCCCACTCCTTCCTTGATACCTTCCCCGACCCCTGTCACCTCTTAATGGCAGAAACAGCAAGGGGGGGGGGCTCTCAGGCTTGACTGGGAAGGCTGGGCCCTAACTCTGACCTGTGGTCTGGGTGACATTATTCTATTCAGTAGAGAAGTGTTCGGAGAAATGTTCCTTCCCAGTGAAATGTATCAAGATCTCAACTTTCTCAAAATTCCCATGACTCTGTTCCATAGATCAGCTTCCACGCTCACTCCCCACTCTGGTGTCCAGTCTCCTCTTAACTCTGAGGTTTACAAAAATAGGAAGAACACACTGATGGCTGTATTTTCCAACAAGAACTTACACACATTAGACATGTATAGAGTTAGAGTGCACGTCTCTGTGCAGAAGCAGACACTTGGTGAGAATATGGCATCACTGTGAACATGCCTGCCAACAGCTGTCAGCCCCAGAGCTCCACGTGTACCTGGTAGGGCTATTAGAGGAAGAGGTCCCCAAATCACAACACAACACAACACAAAGGACCCTTAGCAAAAGCCAGCAATATGCTTTTAGACAGCCCTCTGCCAAACATGGGGTTACCCCACAGTGAGGGGACACAAGAGCTTTTTTTTTCTAACTTCCCAATTCTTCCACCCACCCCATTCTGTCTCTCAGATAAAAGGTGAACTGGAGAAATTTACATTTCTATTCCAGAGAATATTATAGTGTCAAAAATCAGCTTTAACTGTCATCTCAACAGTCTGGAGCACTGGTTCTTAAGCTGTGCGTTGAGACCCTTTGGCCCTGAACAACCTTTTCACAGGGGTAACCTACCAGATATCCTACATGTTGGAAATATACATTATGATTCATAACAGTAGCAAAATTACAGTTATGAAGTAGCAACAAAAATAATTTTATGGTTGGGGATCTCCATAACATGAGGAACTGTGCTAAGGGGTCAGTGTTAGGGCTGTTGAGAATCAACCCCTGGTGTGGTGTCACCTGAGAAGAAAGTCGTAACCAGATTGGCCTGTGGGCATGTCTGTGGAAGGCTGTCTTGATTATTAATTCATGTATGGGGCCCCAGCCCATGGAAGACAGCATCATTTCCTGAACGGGAGTCCTACGCCATCAATCATCTCATTTAAAGGAGAATGGAGGCTGATAAGAAAGCTAGGCTTGGTTGAGCCCAGTAGTGAGCCAGCAAGTGGCCTTCCTCTGCAGTTTCTATAATTTCCTGCTTGAGTTCCTGCCCTGACTTGCTCGGTGATGGGCTGTGACCCGGAAGTATAAGGTGAGTAAACTTGCTCCCTTAGTTCCGGTCATGGTGTTTCATCACAGCAATGGATGTCCAATGAGAACACACAGGAAGGACCAGTCAAGCTCAGCCAGTACTTTTACATCCTAAAAGGACAAAACACAATCCAATCCTGAGGAGGAAATGTAAGCAGTTTGTATTTATTCTATGCTACCAATGGCCTCACTCAAAGCAGAGATTGAATTCTGATATTAAAAAATGTAAACCAAGCCTGAGTGTGAACTAAGTCTTCTTTTATCTCTCATCACACAGCTGCCCTTGTGATTTGAAACAGACATCTGGGTACACCCCTTGTTTACAAGCATGGCTTTATGTTAGCTAGGGTTGCTGTGTGGCTTACGAATATCAGAAATGCATGTCTCATCTTCTGGAGACAGAGGTCAGGGGTCAGGTGCCAGTCCAGCTGGGGTCTGCTGAGGGTCCTATTTCAGGCCGTAGATTTCAGCTTCTTGCTGCCTCCTCATAGGAAAGAGAAACAGTAGCTTCCTGGCATCTTTATACACAGGCACAAACACGCTGTTTGTGAGGGCTCCACCCTACGGTAATCTTATTACCTCTATTGCATACCTCCTAATGCCATCAGAAAGAAGATTCTATTTCAACTTACAATTATTTAAACTTTAACAGTCTTGCCCTTGGCATGGGGTCACATTGCTAGAAGGGGAGTCCCCAGTCATCACAGTCCCTAGACTAGAAATTATGTGCTATAATATGTCCTAATTTTTCTGGCTCTGTGTGTCTCTGTCCTTCCTTGTGCCTGTCTCTTCCTGTGTCTCTCTCCATTTGTCTGTCTCTCTCTGTCTCTGTGTATCTCTGTTTCTCTTCTCTCTCTCTCTCTCTCTCTCTCTCTCTCTCTCTCTCTCTCTCTCTCTCTCTCTCTCTCACACACACACACACACACACACACACAAGCTAAATCACTGTTTTAAAATAAGTTGCATTTTTTCCTCCTATCTTATCGTCTATAAAAAAAAAGACAAAAAGTAAAAGAAAATTCTTAAATGACTCTCCTGAGTTTTGTTCCCTAGACATGTCTTCAAAGGCTTGACAATCTTTTTGCTGAATGTTCTAAAAATGGATGTTATGTATCAGCTAAAAATATGATAATTAACAAGTATGCTTGAATCACAGAATAGCAAACGTCATTTCTTCTGCAAGACAGGAGCGTTACTCATGAGCAGAGTCAACCTGAAACCAATGGCATCTGAGAGAACCCGACGACAGGGCACCTTGGCTTTGACAACTCGCCAAGGCAACCTCAGTGTCCCCCTGGCGCATGGTAAAGGTCTCTGAGGGCACCTGCCGCAGGATGCATGGTGGAAAAGCAGGAATCGTGAATGTCTCCCACTGGGTTGAACATGTGGCTCGCCATCTACTGTGTGGCAACCTGCCACCTCCCAGGCTCAGGTTGGATGGTGAAAAAAGAGCAGAAAACCCCACTGTGGTACATTACTTCTGCTAATAGCTTTAGATTACAGGGGGGAAGTAGGATTCGGCACCCTTATGTCACGGCGGTAGCCAGCCATACTCTGTCTTGATTATTGCTTTTTGGATGACAATCAGCAAGCACAAAGGAGGGAAGATTGTGGTTAATGGCGCTTCCACATTCATTCATGCATTCATTCATTTTATTCACTGAACAGAAGTTGACTAAACTCCCATGCTGGGTATCATGTTGAGTGCTGTAACAGAAAGATAAAAAGATCCTGGCAGTGGAGTAGAACAAGTCTTTGATAGGAGGTCCCTGTGGAACTCCAGCGGCAGAGAGGCAGGGATAGAGGAGGGGATGAGGAAGCCTCCTTCATACAAGCAGAGATCTGAGCTGAGCCTGGAGAGATGAGGACTAGTGTCCCTGTGAGAGCTGGGGATGCATCCTGGGCAAGAGGGCAAAGTCAGGTCACTCAGCATCATTTGGAAAACCACGGGGAGTTTCAATGTCAGTGTGGTGCTCCAGGGGACTGTTCTTTGTATGGTATCTTCTCAAGCAGAGTCATTGGCGCAGGCCAAAGTATGGAATCAACATCAGTTGTCTTTATTTTCCATCCAAGAAGGGGATACAAGTTCCCTACCTACTCACTAATTCAACCAATACTTAGGATGATTCAAGTACCCAAGGTAGAAGGTGCAAGTGCCTTCAAGATGCTTGTTATCTAGACACTGACCAAAGACATGCGCATACACACACAATAGCATGGGTACTCATCAAGAGTCTTTCTGTTGCTGTGACCAAAAGCAACCTAGGGAAGAAAAGGGTTTAATTCAACTACAGGTTGCCAGGGAAGTCAGGGCAGGAGCTCAAGCCAGTAGTTCGAAGCAGAAACCATGCAAGAAGGCTACTTTCTGACTCCCATGTGGACCCATGCTGCGCTAGCTTTCTTACATAGGCCACGATCATTCTCCCAGGGAACAGCACTACCCACAGTGAACATGACCCTCCTACATCAATGAACAGACATGCCCACAGGCCAATCTGATGTGGGCAATCCCTCCAAGGAGACTGCCTTCTCTTCCTGGGCGACTCTGAGCTGTACCAAGTTGACAGTCAACTCTAACTAGGGCAAACAGCATAGATGCCTACCATGTAATAAATACCATAGATGCTTAGCACAGAATAACACAGATGATGACTGGCATGGACCATATCCAAGAGGAAGATGTCACCTCTGTAGAAGGTGGAAAGGATCAATAGTGTGGTTCACTTCAGCATGCAGCTGGTACTCTGGTCTTCATGCTGGACTTATTTTGCCAATAGCACAGTAGAGCAGAACACAGATCACAGAACACAGGTGACATTGCAACATGTTAACCCCACCCCCAACCCCCTGCTTTGAAGGATCAGGAACTCTTTCTCCTCTACATTAATCCTCAATCTGTCTCTGTACTTGCTACTCAGAATGTGACAATATCAGGTCTTGTAGAAACTTCTCAGAAATACAGACTCTCAGGCATGGCCCCACTCTTATTCAATTCATATCTGCACTTAAAAGACCTTCAGGGATATTTAAAAGGCGTTCTTTCTCAAATATGACTGTGCATCAGATACATCAAGAGAGTTTCAGAAATTAAAGGCATTTTTAAATTAACTGAGATGAATTCCTTTGATAATGGATGGAGCTAGGGCATTGTGAGTTTCTAAGCTCTTCAGATGATTTTAATATGCGGCCACATTTGAGAATTTCTGCTGTAAACAGTGCTCTTCTCTTCTTTTAACCAAAAAGCCAATGGCATGAAGGGGAGGGGCCTGGAGTTATTACAGAGAAGCTGAAGAAAGAGGGAGAAAGGAAACAGTAGAGCAGAGGACAGAGGGGAAGGGTGAATGGTTGGGTGATTATGGATGGATAGATGATGGATGGATGGATGGATGGATGGATGGATGGACAGATGGATTATGGATGGATGGATAATGGATGGATGGATGGATGATGGATGGATGGATGGATGGATGGACAGATGGACGGATGGATTACAGATGGATGGATAATGGATGGATGGATGGATGGATGATAGGTGGAGGATGGTTGAGTTATGGAGAATGGATGGATGCATGGATGAATGGACCAGATAGAGTCAAAGGTAATGTCTTTTACCAGGTGACATCCACCAAGAAGGTGGTTTTGGTGGAGCTCCTAGAAAATGGAACTATCAAAAATGGCTGCCCTCTTCTGCTAGTCGAGTCCCATCTCCTTCTTTGATGCCAGCAACATCCATAAGGACCCCACCCCAGCCAGGATACCCACATCTTCCCTTGTGTAATCACAGGGCTTTAATGTTGATCTGAGTCTTCCTCAGCTTTGACTCTGAGCTAAGAGACCGAGGCGAAGGAAAGGTGTGCATGTGTACACAATGCAAGGTGACATAATGTCATCAATCCAAAAAGGAAGATGGAGTCAGCCTTGTCACCCAACCAGAAAAGGTATCCCTTGCTCCCTAGAGAAAGCAGTATGTTTTCCTGAACTTTACCTTTTTAAAAGCTGTCTTATCCAGGATTCATCTAGAGGGAACTGAGTGACCTCATGAGTACTACCTCAAAGACATCGATACAGTAATAGTTTTCATAAAGACGTTATGTATAATATCCCTGGATATAAGCCAAGGAAACAACATTAAAATGCATGAAAATTCTGCTGGGGATGAAGAACATATGGTCCCAGTGTTCAGTCTGATGCTGGAATAAAAATGAGCATGATAGAGGAAGGGATAGATAGTGTGTCCTTTAAACAGATCTTCATACATATCGCTTCCATCTCCCATGCCCTTAATAAGGAGACAGGGCTTTCATTCACCTGATATGGCTTTGTTTTGTCTCAGGGACCGAACGGAAAGCCCAAAGAAGCAAACTTTAAGACTCCAGTCCAACAATAGAAAACAATAACGCTACCCAAGAAAAGGGCAGAGGAGAGGATGAGCCTTTATGGTAAAGTTAAGGCAAAGTTACATCCAAATGATAGTCCAGATGTTTTCTCAATGGTTTGTCTGTCATGAAACATATATGAATCACTGGACATGTTCTTAAATTCTATATACCGTGGCATAAGAAACATGGTTATACTTTTCATGGTCTGCTTTTTAAATATCACACGAGTCTGAGGGCCACAGTGTGTCTAAGAGAGTGGCAATGTTAGGCCACTTCTTATGAAGGAAATGAAATCTGAGTTAAGCAAGGAGACTGTCAATCAGGAAAGGTGCTTGGGGAAGGGGGATGATTGGGACTAAAAGATGCCACTGTCCTTGAGGGATGCTGATTGAAGGCTGAAGGAGACCACTGAAAGGCAGCTTAGCTCAGGAGGCAGGCAATGCTGACTGCAGAGGAGAAAATGAGAATTGGCCAGGCAGCCTGGCAGATTTCTGAGATGTGCTATCCCTGGAGCAGTCATGAGAAGTGCAGGTTCATCCTTTTCACTCCAGGATTCATACAGGTCCTCATCAGAAGCATGGCTTATGAAAGGATCATCATTCAGTTGTCCTGTTAGACCACTAACCACTATCTCTGTTCTGCTTTTAATCTCCTTTATACTGCTGGCCTCACGTCACCCATGGACTACCTATTGAATCTCTTCTTTCCAATTACCTCCACTTTTCTTGGCTTAAGCTATCATTTCTCCATTGGTCTGTTGAGAAATTCACCTAGCTCACTTCCTGTCTGCATCCCTTGGCTCTAGACCACATTCCACACTGTGGACAGGGTGGTCTTCTTAACCATCCCAGACACCTTTTGTTTTAAGAAATGCACACCCACTTCAACTGGTTGGAATATAGATGTTTCTTTAAGATACAATGGGGAAATTCAGGAATGTAAGAATGGAAGGATAATGGGCCTTTTAGAGTAGAGAGGGGTAATAGTCAGGATTCAAGGACTCATCTCTGGCTTTAGAAGCTGTATAATCCATCATTGCTTAGTCCTTTCTCTTCTCTCTATTCTGCTAACTAATTTCCCCAGATGGCCCCATCTCAAGAGGAAAATGTGTTAGAGACCCAGTATTCACCATCTACCCCGTAAAGACATTATATCTCCCACTTTCAGTTCTTAAAATAAGGAATCTCACTAGTGATTGATAAGTGATTAGCTGCACTCGACTAAGATAATTTACAGTTCAGAGGGACATACCCATCATCAACCGTGGCCATCAAAATCTGGTCTTGACATGAGAAATTAATATAGTCCATGGCTATTTGTTACACGCCTGCTTCTGTTAGGCATTTAGCTGTCCAATGGGAAGAAACAAGTTAGACAATAGCACTAGTACACAGCATGGAAGTGCTGTAGAAAAGATGACTACAGATGAACTGACGGGAGACAGGGGCAGTGCCAAGAAAGCCATTCTGAGTAGATGTCATAGGCATTGAGTCCGCGAAATAAAAGATGCTATCTGCACAGGACCGTGAGAAGGGCCTCGCCCAGGAGAGGAACGTGGGATAATGACTGAGGTTGAAGAGAATTGTCACATACTCCAGCTTAGTGGGAAGAGACTGTGTCAAATGCAGCAAGGCTGGGACAGTCAGCAAGACAAAATCTGAAGGCAACAGGAACGTGTCTGGAAGTTCTGTAAGATACCAGTGTGCCTTGATCCGTGGAACCTAGTGACCTGGTTGGATTCTCATCTTCAAAGGTATCTCTGGCTGTGCAAGAAGCAATCACTGAGAGGCACAAGTAGAGGCAGGGAGACCCCTGGGGATGCGGTTTATGGTGATTTCAAGAGAGACAGCAGTGTGGCTTTGACTTGACTGAAATGAGCAGATGCATGTGCATGGACTCAGGAGGTGTCATGGAAAGGAGCTGAGGGCTCAGTGGATAAAATGGGGAGAAACACGAGTCAAAAAACACACACTATTTTCTGTCTCAGCAGTTGGATGGTAATGCCAGGACCAAAGACTGTGATGAAGGAAGGTGAGTCGGCCCACACTTTGCTCACCACCTCCCCCCTCCCCCCATTGTATTTATCTGGTTAAGACCCAATTGCTCTTGTACGTGAGGCCAGTAGTACAGAGGGGATTAAAAGCAGAACAGAGATAGTGGTTAGTGATCTAGCAGGAAAAAATGGAGTGATGATTTGTAGCTAGAGTTTTTCTGCCGGGCCCACAGTCAGGACAAATCT